>JABSTQ010004694.1:0-53739 GCA_013358835.2 Ixodes persulcatus
AGTGTGTTGCAAACGTGTAATCAAACTGCTCTATGGTTATTGATAGAAAGTTTGTTACCGCAGGCTACCGCGCCAGGCACGTAGCCAGGATTCTGTTTCGGGGGGGGGGGGGGGGGGGGCCCGCCGCCCATGACAAAATGCTGTATGAGGGGGAGGGGGGAGAGGACGGTCCCAGCAAATGGAAGATTGTCGGGGGGGGGGGGGGGGGGGGGGGGGGGGGTTCCGGGCCCCATGGGTTCCCCCACCCCCTGGATACGTTCCTGCCGCGCAGTGTAGCATTACAACCGCAAGCTCGCGCTGCGCCTTTGAAGCACCATTTTCAGTGCGCACCAGGAGCGTTGCCGTGCTCATCTCTAAAAAAAAAAAAAAAAAAAAAAAGTTGTAGTTCTTACATTCCTTGTCACATGTACGACACTCCAAAATTTGAGTTCGCCGTGCAGCCCACTGACGTCAAACTGACGGCCCCAACTTTTACGAGAAGCTTGATGATGGCACAATATAAGATATTAATTAAACAGCTAAAGTACGCATCAAAGAGTGCCGAAACAAAAACACCGAGGTTTTGCGGTAACGCAAAAAAAAAACGATTACTTTTTTTTTTTTTTTTTTACAGTCATTTACGCTCGGCTATCAAGCCGCTCGTGAAAGTTGCCAGCACCGGTTGAACGTCAGTGCGCAGTGCGTCCAACTGAAGTTCCGGGGTGTCGTATCCTATGCAAAAACTGCCTATTAACATAATCGGCGTGTTTAGGGGTTTTATTTATTGCTCTATCAAAAATAAATATTTTAATATACCGTACAATCTTTGTACCGTGTTATTTTCAACATTGCGGGCCCTCTGGCCAAAACTGCGCGTTCTAAGCTCTCGTCATGAACGGCTGGCTAACACAGGCGTACTTAAAATGTTTCGAGCATTTCTTTATTTGCTTTGTAATTACCTGAAAGCAAGTACGCGTATCTTATCTTTTAAAAAGTACTTGGAATAAATGGTCATGTTCCTTGTAACGGCCTTAAAACGCGAACCCATTCCCGATTTGTATTGCTCGACATACCGTTGCGTGACGAGTTTCTCCTACTTATGGCAAAGAATAGACTTTACGTAGACCGTATGATAGAGTTCTTCATTATTAGCGGGTGCGTTTTTCCGTCACGTTGAGCACAGATTGAGCTGGCGGCCATGCACAAGACCAGAAATCCGCAGCGTATGCGATACACGAAAAGTCCCTAATTAAATGAGACATCCCGGTCCTTCGTGCAAGGCTGTTGCAAGGCGGAGCATCACTCAAGGCCGACAGTCCCTGCAACCGTTTCCGCGCCGCCGCCGCCGCTGCCGTTCCCGCTCCTCTGGCTCTCCGTTCGTCCGCGGGAGCGCGAGCGGCGCGCTGGAGTTACGAATAATAGAGTGTTTTAGTAGAGCGTTCTGTCACTCCCGCTGCGCTATCCGCTACCCGCTGCGACCTCCGCTATATGTAGCGTAGTGGAACCACCATTTCAAGTTTTAGTGAAACGTTCGCAACCTGCTACGGAATACAGCGTTACGAGAGCTAACGCAACGCCACTAGCGGCTCTTTCAGACACTAAGGCTCGCGTAAAACAAATTCGTAAAGCAATTCTTCGCATTTCTTTTTATTAACGCCGTTATCTTAATATATTATTTTGTTATTCATTGAATAACATGCGAATAGTTGCGTCTTTTGTAAGTAAATGACTATTATGTCTGTAATTGAATACAACTGACGGCCAAGCTGTCCAAGACAATCCGATATGAGTCAAGCCCCAAAGCCACCGAGAAAAATCTTCAAAAATAAATGACAACCGTAGCTCTTCTGTTGTGTCGTTGTTCACCGAAAATGAAACGCCACGAAACTCCCTCATATCCGCCTGCTCGTTCGCTTCCTTGGTCGCTTCTGTCCTCACGACAAAGCGGCCGAGCAGGAGGCCGCACCCTTCGCTCACAGCACCACAAACTGCGAAGCTTTTTTTTTTTTTTTTCCGTGCCCGTATCAGCATGTTTGCCATAAATCGCTACCTGTTGCAGTCGTGGGACGCCTTTGTCGCAGCTACTTCTCGCAGCAGCAAGATATAATCCACCCCTCAGAACCACGATCGCGAAGCGCACAGACCGGACAGGCGCGGCGTGGCGGCCATCTTGAATTGCGTCCCTCGCTGGCTCTTCCTTATCTCGCCAAAACTCGTTCTCGCGAGACCCACGCTAGCATGCCGCGCTACTCGCCTCGCTATTTTGCCCCGATAGCGCGCCTCCGCTAGCCTCCGCAGCTCCACAATATTTCCGCTAGCAACGCGCATGCGCAGTAGCGTCGTCGCTATAGCGTATAGCGTAGCGGGAGAGCCAAAACGATCTACTAAAACTCTCTATTAACAGCACCAGGCAAAAAGGCCTCGGATATCATGTCTTCCCGCAAGAAAGAAGCATGACAAAGAAAGGTCAACAGAGCCGGACAGAGCGGCAGGAAAAAATAGCGTTTTACGATTTGTTTCGCGATTTGCTTCATAATTTATATCCACCCTATTGCACGACAGCTAAAAAGTGTAAGATTACAGGGCACAAGACATAGAGCGCGCGGAAGTGTTCCGTAAGCTGGAATCTCTCTGACCATTTGCTCCGTATAGCGATCTATTCGTTGGTCTATCTCATATAGGACCTCCGCACTGCTGTGCGGAGGCCGTTTTTAATACACTTCTTGCTCAGTGTATTTTGGTGGTTATAACTGTTATTGCGACGACATGTTTCAGACACAACTGTGCTTCAAAAGATCCGGACAATCACTAAAAACGAACAGCGATTCCCGATATTCACCACTTGAAATAAGAACCTTTTTTTTCGGAAGCAGCCTTCATTTTTTTTCCATACAAACGTGAAAAGATTACATAATGCAATTTAGAAGTTCAACATGTACTTACCGCTAAAAATGTAACAAACGAACCTCATCCATTTTGTGGTGATCTATTAGGCTGGTGTTACTGATCTATTCTGCATTAGCAC
This sequence comes from Ixodes persulcatus, assembly GCA_013358835.2. Classification (NCBI taxonomy): domain Eukaryota; kingdom Metazoa; phylum Arthropoda; class Arachnida; order Ixodida; family Ixodidae; genus Ixodes; species Ixodes persulcatus. The sequence goes on from JABSTQ010004694.1 coordinate 3,005, forward strand.
CAGTCGAGACCGCAGAAAAAAGCTTCCCCCGTCGGGCGACAGTTAGTGTTCGGAATCTTGCGCAAACAAAATAAAACGGAATAGAAACTGTACACGAAAAATCATCTCCACCCCAAGCTTTCGGGTATCTGGCATGGTTGCTTCTTTTTGATAGATGCCAATTATTACGGCGCATCAGGCATGGCCTTTCTGTAGATCAGTTCTTCTTTGTGTGCAGGCTTCTCCCCGCAGTTCATCTGTACCCTGTCGCACAGGCTGTCAACCAGAATGAAACAACTTTTAGAAAACTATCGCTCACCTGAGAAAGCCTATTAGCTCCTCTTACTTGATGGCTGATTAATCGTTATGCACAAGACTGAGTACCACCAAGCTCAGTTTTTCATCAACACATTGATGCTGTTACGCGTTGCTACACCGAGCCGATGGTCCCTCGAATTTTCATGTTCTTTGCTATTCCACTAGATGTTCACTTGTTTGCAAGGTAATTGAGACGTCCGAGGAGTCGGAATGCTCGAGTAGTGGCGCCGTTGTTTGTTTGTTGTTGTTTTTTTCCCCGCGGCCGCAGTGGGATTACCGCGTGAACGGCAGTGGGCTCACGTGTTCACGAAGACGAAGAAGCAGACGACGACGAAGCAGACGACAGAGTGATTCTAAAGCGATAAGACGACTGAAACTGCGTTTCTGCACTTGCTGAGGAAAGTAATTCACAAACAACACAATCTTATGAAGTACAGACATGCAAGAGAATCAAGGTGATACCGGGGCGTGCCAAACGATAATCTATGATGATGTACGCGCAGCCCTATGTAGCCGGGAAGCCGGAAAGGGATGACTACAAGTAGCATGGCGGCGGCACCGCTTCCGGAGTGCGCGCGCCTGCGCAGTTCGCTTGGTGACATCAGTCTATTCAGCATCTGATATGCATGTCTTTAAACTCTCTCTCTTTTTTTTTTTCTAGAGGGGTCGCGATCAGCTGGGCGCATAGCGCGGGCACAGATGCATTTGCATGCCTTCTGCCCCGCGTTGCACCAATACGACCTAGGAAACAAGGTTTGCGCGTTTCCTCCTCTGGCGTCATCACCATAGAGTAACTGACAGGATGAAAACGACAAGACGGACCTCGCGCGTGTTGCCATCCAGCATGCTTCGGCTTCACATGGGAGCTCGCACTAGAGGCAGGACCACTGAAATACCTCCATACTGTTCTTATTTTGTTGGTGAATATGGTGGAGCGGAGCCTACACAGTTACTCAAATTATCGCCACTCTAACAGGATTAGAACGACAGGGAGGTTTCCCAGTTGTCCCGCCTCCAGCGCGAGCTTCTATACCTTCGATAACGTTTCGGCGTCTCGTGAGCCTCGAGCGTGCACCTGCAGACAAAGCACGACGGAAGGCAACAAGTAAACGAAGCCCTGCAGCGTATACACGAACTCAACTCCGTCACGTCACGCCGCGGCGGTGGCGCGTCGGGCGCACTTCCGGTTTGGGCGGTGGGCGGAAGTGACCGTATGAGACATGCATTCCTGTGTTTTTTTTTTTTAAGAAACCAGACAAAAAATCTGCCTTCTCGTCAAAACGCCGCGACGGGGGCTGTACCTAAAAAGTCGGGAAAGGTTTGTAGGTCAGTTTTCGTGTGTTTTCTGCCTGCTCGGTTCGTCCGAGAACGTGGATAGGGGCCGTGAAAAGAACAAACCAGACGCTGTCGAACTACAGTTGCTTGTGCACGCAACACTTTGGGTTGAATTCACAGATGCATGTGGTCGCCGGATGTATTTGCTTTGTTCCAACATGAACGAGGGAAAACCGCCGAGTTGTGCGGACCACCCGCGGGTTCAGTGCGTCTTCAAATTCAAACGGCCGCCTGATCGTTCGAACTGCCGTCTGCTCTTTCAAACTTGTCTGCGTTTTGTCGCCTGCTCGTTCAAACAAAAGTGGCCCGCAGACCAAACGTTGACCCGGTGATTTCGGTAAGAAGTAATTGCAGGCCTCGAAAGACTTAAGTAGGCTCGGTGTAAACAGTAGGTATACAAGATGTTGATCATTGGTACCAGTGGCCATCACCGACTTGTTACGCCTGATTCACTTGGTCTGTTCCCGGTTCCGATTTTCAGTATCGACGTCGATCGTCGCCGCTAGCGTCTACACTTTTACAGCACAAGCGACGTCGCGAACGAAAATAGCTAGAACCTCATCATGGTTTTGGCGTCCATTCTGCGGCGTTCACGCGAATGAATCACCGCACGGTAAACCAGTTACGTAAAGTTTAGCGGCCTAACGAGCCTAGATAATTTCGCTCAGGCGACTAAGGTGGTAAGACATTGCTATGAGGACGTAGAATCGACAATTCCAACTGGAAAAAAAGCACGCAGACTCAGACAGACACCGACAAGATGGCATTCCAATGGTCTGTTGACGCGGGACGCGGTGCTTCTTGCCCACACTACATTGCGCATGTGTTCGAACTGTCGTCTGCTCTTTCAAACGTGTCTGCCTTTTTGTCGTCTGCTCGTTCAAACCACAGCGGCCCGTAAACCAAACGTTGACCCGGTAATTGCGATAAGAGCTAAGTGCAGGCCTCAAACCACTTTTAAGTTTGAAGGTTGGTTGGGTTAAGTAGGCCCTGTGTAAACAGTAGATGCAAGGAGATGTTGATCATTGTTACCAGTGGCCATCATCAACTTGTAATGTCCGACTCCGATTCTACTTGCGATTTTCAATATCGACATCCACCATCTCAGCTACGGTCCACGCTTTTGCAGCCCGAGCGACGTTGCGACTGAAAATAGCGACCATGTTTTAGAGCGCAGCTCTTAGGTGCCCGTTTCCGGCTTGAGCGGCGTCGCCGTCGTCATAACCGCGCGAAACGTCGCCGTCGGGTCGTTTCGCATAATCTGATGTTTGCCATAATGCGTAACGTCCCGACGGCGACGTTTCGCACACGTCCCGACGGTGACGTTTCCCATAATGCGAAACGTCGCCGTCTGCGACGTTTACCGCGCGAAACGTCGCTGTCGGGACGTTTCGCATAATGTGACGTTTCCCATAATACGAAACGTCACCGTCAGCGTCTGCGTAAACGCGCGTTGCATTATGGGAAACGTCACTGTCGTATTATGGGAAACGTCACATTATGCGAAACGTCCCATAATGCAACGAGCGTGGTATTGAGCAATTAAACATAAACTGGTTTTGCCCATTGAGTTACGGTCGGCCCCGTTCCCGGAAGCCGAGAGATGGCACCAGTTGTGAGGACCCACCCATGTCCAAAATTCCTGGGGTTTACGGCGCTGCTGCTGCTGCAGAAAGAAGCTTAATGCCTCCAACATGGCGCCAAGGCACTGATGGCAGACAACAATGTTGCTTTCGATTTCGAAGCTAACCAGAAGCGACGTCAGTTACAAAAAGCATATATACTGTCGCTCGCAGGGAGTGGCGAATCCCGAAATCATGTTTATATCCCTCCGCTGTCAATGAGGTTGCGACATTGTGGCCGATAAGGACACTGAAGGACGAATCACGATGTAAGAACCATTAAGATATCGGGCCACGCCCTCCGTTTCTTAAGCCTGCGGGGACTACAAAACGTGCATATCAAACACGACGCCGAGTTGCAAAAATATAATGTCGTTCTGGTGTACTCACTATCTTTAGTCTTTGCAGCGTGACAGTCCTTCAGCATCTGGATGGTCAAGGCAAGAAGAGTGTTGTTCGCCTGATCAGGAGACGCTGAAAGAATTGAGAAAACAGTCGCGAGTGAGCAGTTGAAAAAGAAAATCTGAGGCCAGATTCCCGAAACGATCTTACGCCAAAACTTTTGTGTACGACAAAACAGTGAGAACAAATTCGTATTCACGAAACGAAATTATTGTAAGTTTCGCGCATTTTACGATGGAACCCTACGACAGCTCCGGAGCTCTTACGCACTTTTTACGATCAAATCAATATGGCCGAGACAGCGTCGCTCAGTTACTTGGTCGCGACGACCAACGGACGTTTATTTTTATACGTGCTCTTCTCGCGCGTTCCGACTTCAAGCATCAAGAAGAAAAACAGACAAAGAAAAAAAAAAGTAGTTGAAACTGACCACGACGAGCATGAACGCTGGATCCACAAACACCCTTGAAAAGCTAAAATGGCAATGATCCCACCGACCAAGCGAGCTCGGCAGGATATAAGCCTAGCAGGCACAACGGCCTGCTCCGGTGGAGCGTTGCTCCAACGGTCCTTGGCCAAGACAGTATGCCTGCGACCGGCTGGCTTGCTGAATGGAGTATGCCCGCGCGACCCTTGCTGACCCTTCCCGTACTTATAGTTTCATCTTGTCACCTCCTTGTTTTCCGAAATAGCGGTGACGAACGCTGTCGTCGAAAATGAACTCTCATTGATTCTATTTCCTTGTTTTGTGTGATATAGAGCTCAAATAAACGCCGTACGGATTACCTTCGCAACACGGTATGTACCCTTCGTTATTAGTATGCCATTTTTATTCTGACACGATGGTCCGACCTTTCTTTGCCGAGTGTCACGTCAGTATCAAGTTGCAATCGTAAAAGATCGCTCCCGAAGCGCTTACCAAGACTCGGTACAACAGCGCGAACCCAGCACTTCGATCAAACGCGTGCGTCCTAGTAGTGCAAAACTATCGATAGTACTATCAATAGTATCGATGGTCGCCAGAAATCTGACTATCGATAGTAAAAAAACTATCGATAGTACTATCGATAGTCGACTATCGAAAAACTATCGATAGCACTATCGATAGTCGACTATCGAAAAACTATCGATAGTCGACTATCAAAACATTATCGATAGTTTTGGAAAAACTATCGATAGTATCGATAGTCTTATTTATCGACAGTTTTGCATAACTAGGGCGTCCGCTCCAAGTGTGAATATGCATTTACCGGCATCTTTTAAACACAAAGATGGGGAACAATAAAAAGAAAAAAAGAACGAAACGATGAAAGCTTTTGTTGTATTCGTCCGTTTTGTTTTTCATTGTTCTTCATTTTAGGGTTTACAAGATGTCGATTCATTACCAGCTCGCCTGTACTCTATCACTGCTTACAAGAGAAGTTCATGTGGCTCTTGCTGACACTCTCGTAGTTTAAACGTATCTTTTTTAACGTCGGCTCGCTCCTGCATCTCCGAGGCCGCGAAAAACGCTGCGGCGATTAATTTCTATCTACGCCGCTTTGCAAATGACTGGCACGGGCCGTCTTCTTTTAGCAACGATGACAGTTGTGTTGACTTTGAAGCGATCGAGTTCGTAGCAGTCAACGAAGGCGCTTATCCCGGCCGCATTCGGGCGCGTTTAAATCGTTTTAGCGTCGACATACCACTGCACGGACACGAGCCCCAGACAAACGGTTGGTTAAAGGCCGCCTGTGTTTGTTACTAAAAATCCACTTGCTCCGAACCACCTCCGAACTGCTCCGAACCATGGGTGGCCAAACCGCGGTTCGCGAGCCGCATGCGGCTCTTCGCTGGTCCAAGTGCGGCTCGCGGATCCCTCGTAAGGGGACCCCCCCCCCTCCCCCCCCCCCCCCTTCCGCATTTCCCAAGGATTTCAGAATAAAGCACAGCTTGCGGTTTGGAAGCCTTGTGCCCCCATACGTACAGTCGAACCGCTTTTCACTCGTATGTTTCCACATATCCTGTTTTTTCATTGTTCGAGGGAGTTGGCCGGACCCTATGGGGAAAGGCATCAAGGACAGGGACTGTCAAACCGTGCATGCACTTTGGCTTGGGGTCGAGGAAATGTTTAGTCTCGCGGCCTTTGTCACTCGCCGGTGATACTCGTCCCCTAGATAACGGATGTTCCCTATCGTTTCTTGTTGAAGGTCATGGAAGCCCGAGTTTACGTCATTCATAGCCCCCCCCCCCCCTCCCCCCCGCGCGGCTCTCACAAGTTTCTTAGTTTTGTTTGCGGCTCATAGGCCGGGTCAGCCTGGCCACCCCTGGCCTATTGGTTGTTCCTGTTGCCGAAGACGCCGTCGCCATAGCAACAGCACCGGAAGTTCTAGTTTGTCCCTAGGAGAACGTCGCTTTTCTCCTCTCACCGAAGAATGCGTTCGTGAATACCGATTTCTCTTCTTCTTACGATCTTCCTAACTTACGAACTTCTTAGCTATAAGTTGTCGTAAACTAAGAAGCTCTTCGTGAATCTAACCTCGTATTCGCCATGTCAGCTTTTTTTTTTTTTATTATGCGGTTTGGTATATAAGTCCCTGACTGATCTGTTTACCGTGCACATTTGTTTTGTCCTTTGATTTCTGGCTGGTGCGTCAAAACTGTCACAGAAATGCTTGGTTTAATGCTGCTTTTCAGCATCATCTTAGCGGTAGTACCGCGGGGCCCTAGGCACGTCAAACACAAAGAGGAATGCAGAAGTTTGCGGAGCGCGCCGATTGAACTCTCGCGACGATTACGCCGCGCTTTTTTTTCGCCAAAGTTCAAATGGGCGTGCGCTCCGCGAACTTTCGGCTTCAACTTTGCGTCAAGTGCTAAAGACTCTAGATGCCTGTTTGTCCGCTGTAGCTCGTTCTGTGACTTGCCAGTCGACTGAATCTATAGTTCCTAGATAAAAGACGTTCTTCGTGCTTCTTACAAGTGTATGCCGACATTCTTCGAAGCGTTGACTGCGTGATGGTGCAACTTTTGGAGAACAAATGGCGGACACAGCAGCAGAATCAACTGAAACACGCCATCTTGTCCCCGCGAAATGTGCTTCATTGCGCCTATTGGTTGTCGTTAGTTGTAAAAAAAAACTATGGAGGGAGTTTAACCCGAAGAGTTCTTCGCCTCTTCGGCCGGGATCGCGTCAACAATTGTACTGCTACGTGGCATTGTTGTGGCACCTCAACGTAATGCGATCAGACAAGCGCTCCAGGCACCTTACTTCCACTTCAAAGCACCGTTTAACGTCAACTTTTCAACCAGAAGCTCAGGTAAAGAAAATGGACGTTCTGCGCATGATGCGCATATATGCTACGCGAAGCTGTTTTAGTAAGATTTGATGGCCAGGTATAAAAGCTTTTCTTTTTGCGTTATACAATGCCATCCATTTTAGGGTGACCACCTTCCTGCTAGTGAAATGCAGGATGAACACGCACAGCACGAACAGAGGCTCTGTTAACACATTTAATATCCTGTGCTGTTTATACACCTGCAAACTGTATTGCAGCAATTAAGCTAAAATAACTTTCCCTCCCAGTGATAAATTGTTTTTGTGCCAGATATATTATGAAATGTGTCGAAGTTGAAAGCATAGAAGTCACCTGCAGCAGAACACTATGCATCAAATGAAATTGAGAAAGAGTAAATCGTTTTCGGGTCATTGTTTCCTGTCAGCGCTTGCTTTTATCAACATACTCCTACACAAATTTTTAGCATTATGTTCTTTCTCGAACGTTGTGAGTTGCAGACTTTTTGCCTTGTGTGGCTGTCTTCACTAAAAAAAAAAAAAAAAAAATGACCGCATCTCCACGTGGTGAATGATGTTGATTAGGGCGAAGCTCTGGTGGTGCTGATGATACAGATTTTATTGTTCATAGGTAGTGCTGATGCTGCAGATTTTTTTTATTGCTCGTAGCTAGTGCTGAGTTCCGGGTTGCGTTTCGACTTCATTATTACTGCTTTATGGTCGGTGAAATGCAGAGCCATGCATGCAAAGTTTAACGCGATTATATACGCATTTGACCGCAGCGCCCTCTGCTGTATAGACGTTGAGCGGCTACATGCAACGTTTCATCCATGACATCCCCAGCTCTTGAGTTACTACCGCATCTCAGAGCCCCCTACTCGTCCCGCAGTCGTAGCCGTGTGGTTAAGGCGATGGACTAGAAATCCATTGGGGTCTCCCCGCACAGGTTCGAATCCTGTCGACTGCGCAAACATTTTTTTCTTTTTTTGTGAGCACGGACGCCGGACGGACGGACGGTCAAGGCTAGACCCTAAGGAGCTTCGCCCCTAAAAGAAAAAAATTCCACAGCAGCCCTTTCACATTGACACAGCGATAGGAAATAATTACAATAATTTATATCTAAACTTTTGGCGAGCAATTTTCACCTACAATATTTTGCCACCAAGGGGAGAGGTACAACGGCGCATGCGCCTCGGTTCTCCTGCAAGAATGACTGAAGCTTCCCGCAATGCTTGGATAGAAAATGGCGTACCATTGCGATTCATACGATTACCAACGACCTGCGCGCTTCTCCGTGCCTCGTTGTTCGGCCGCACCATGAGTTGCAGAGTGAATTTTATGACAGTGTGAAATGCGGGACATTTTGAAGATTTGGGAATTTTTCGCGGGAAGCATTACACGAGCCCTTAATGCGGGAAAGTCCCACGAGTCGCGGGACGGGTGGTCTTTCTAATCCGCTCATAACGATACCACATATAACGATGTACCGCTCATAACGATCAGTTACAATAGAGTTTCTAGTCCAGATGCAACGATAATCGGTATTAACGATTGACATTTTGGGTTTTCTCATTATCGTTATAAGTGTATTGCACTGTAAACAGTTGCGTTTTTATCAAATAAAAGGGGAAATGAGTAAAGCTCCGCGAAGAGTTCAACTTCGTTTACTGCGCGGTTCTTGATGTGAAAACCAGCGGGGTCGTTTGCACCGAGCTCTGGCGGGAATGATTCGTTGATAGACGCGAAACTCACTGTTTTTGTCTAAACGCTGTTCGAACGCGTTCGAACGCCAACGCCGGACGTCGGCGTTCCAACGCGTTTCAACAGTGGGCAGACACAAAGGCCGCTAGTCTTGAGGCTCTGTTATACTCCGATGACCGAGCGTACACTCTAAGAAATGCCTGTGAGTCAACTTACCCACAAAACACTCAAAGAGCCAATCTCTGCGATCTACGAAATCAGCTCAGCGAATAATGAAGCGGAACATCTGTTTAGACCTCAAAATTAAGTCTGCGCTGTGGCATTACGCGATGCACGTATCACGCTTTGCATTGCGTAATGCCACAGCGCAGACTTCATTTTTAGGTCTAAACGGATGTTCCGCCTCATCATTCGCAGAGCTGACTTCGTAGATCGTAGAGATTGGCTCTTTGAGTGTTTCGCAGGTAAGTAGGCTCGCAGGCATTTCTTAGAGTGTATAGCAAGCGCGGCGTAGCGCAGGGGACACCGATACTGATTGGTCGCAGGTATCAAGTCCTGCTGGCCGACCAACGAAAGGCCCATGTTCTGCGCTACGGGCGATTCACACACTCGCGTCGAGTCCGACCAAGCGCAACTGCAACGGCTTGCGACGTACGGGTTGCTATGGCAACAGCCGCGTCGGCTCCAACAAATCCGGTTTCTACCCCGTTTTGTCGGAGTCGACGCAGCTATTGCCGAAGCAACCCGTACGTCGCGAGCCTTTGCAATGGCACTCGGACTTTTGCAAGTGTGAGAAGCAACCTTTAGCGTCTCCCCTATCCTTCCCATCAGAACTCGGCGCCATACCCTAGCGCTTTCATCTCCTCCTTTCTCTCTCTCTCTCTCTCTCTCTCTCTCTGTTGCTATCCGTATGATATAGGGTGCTTAAATTTTATTCCAACATATTTATTATAAAAAGGTCCGTGCAAGTCAGTTTTGCGGCCAGGGGGACATAATATAGGTGCTAAAGGCACATTATAAGTAGCATAACTATGTAAAATATGTTTATTAACTTTTTAATTAGTGAAAATAGATGATTCCACTAGGATATGAGCAAGCGTCTTCAAAAACTACTAAATCAGTCAATGAAAAAGATTTGGCGCACGTGGGAATTGCGGAGGCACACCAATATGACCAGTCGTGCAGCAGGCACGAGGCTAGCGGCGGGAAAACGCGGATGACAATCGTAGCAATACGCGTTTTGGCACCTTGTGCCTGGTTAAAAAAAAAAGGTACCAAAAGGAGGTAACAGACCGCCTTTCCCACCTTCCTCCCGGCCAGGGGGGAAGCGCTTCGCTTGTTACCTCCTCAGACGCAGCAGACACCAGCGCCCTCTAATAAGAATGCGTTGCTACAAGGTAAAGTTCGCCGCGAGGGAGCAACAACGAGCGGAATGTTACCTTCCAGGGGGTGCACCTGTTTGGGCGCTGCGATTGGCTGTGGAAAGGCGCAAATGAGAGCGTTAATTGGTCTCCTCGTATGACACGTCATCCTTCGCGCATGCGTGGGCGAGCGCCCGCCCGGCGTCGAGCGCGTTCCCCGTCGACGCTCCCCGCCGATCATAACGGTCTTTCTTCATAGAATTCGAACTTCGCAGTAACCTTGGCGCGACCTCGCGCGTCCCTCGTGCGTCAAATCTTTTAAAAGTAACTGATGTAGTAGTTTTGGATGACGCTCATCACATTATTAATTGAAACCAAATATGTTTATCTTCAATAATAATATTAAAAAAATGTTTGTCGACAAATATTAGCTAATTATCCGACTTGTCGTGAGGATTAGTTCCCTATATTATGTCCTCCCTGGCCAAAACGATTTTCTGAAATGAATCTCTTCGAATTAAAATCCCCCACCCTGCATACACGTACTCGTATTGTCGCGAAAACATTGTCTCCTAATGGTGGGAGGAGCTTAAAACACGCTGCACACTCTGCGTCTCCGGACTTCGCCTGTAGAATTTAGGTGCATTTAAATTTACTTTTGACGTCTTCTCGATTTCCGCGTATCAACACAGCTTAATGTCCTTTTTTTTTTTATGAGGGGGGGGGGGGGGGGGGTAGTGAAAGGCGGAGGGCGGTGTACGTACCCTCGCTGACGGGCAGACCCCTCTTGAACCTCCCGTTGAAGAATTGGTTCAGGCGACTGTATTCGCTGTTTGGAGTTGGCCTGTACGTGAAAGTGTGCCTAGATTCTCGGTTAAATCCGGAGCAGACGTACGCGAAGAAGTCCTTGCAGGGATTTCCCTGCCAGTCGAGGAATCCCAGGATGTCGCGACCTGCACGGTTGAAAACGTGAACGCTCCTGATCAACGCGCTAGAGGGGCATACATCCCGAGCTTTGATTTTCTGAGCTGTCATGTACCCACAGGCATTATAACGGGTAGAGGGGGACAGTTCTTGCACTATGTATATACGTGCAAAGATCAAGACGTTCATATTGTCTATGCGAGTCGCTGCTTCTGCAGTTTACATTGACTTTCCATTGGGCCGTCGCCACTTGTGTTATATTTACTGAACTTGTTTTATGCCTCTCTGATCTCGCGAATGACAACTCAGGCACGTGACTACATCAGCATGTACGCATTTTTGACACGCGTGTCCCAACCAGACTGTAAAAAAAATAAAAAATAAACATTTTTTTTTATGGGCTCTTTAAAGGGATACTTCAACGAAATTTGAAATATACCCGTCGTGTTCAAAAAGAGGTTAAATATGATCCACAAATTACAATACCCGTAAATGACAATCGCACGTTTGTATTTTTAGCCTGGTGGCTGTATTTTTCGTTATAAACGGCCCACTATGGCAAGCCCTCGGAGGAGAGCCAGCGGAGACCTCGTGACATCCAACGCAATCGTGACGTAGTTCGTCTCGGGACGAGCAAAGCTACGGCGAGGTTCAAACCACCGAGGCGGCTGCTTTTGCATGAATTTTGAGTGACAGGTTAATCTTCTATAATCTTGTAGAGGGACAATAGCGACTTCTGGGACTCACAAAATGGATTCTCGGGAAGAGGGGAGTTCCTCCTTCCCCTCTACTCTCGTCGTGGCCGGAAGCGAGACACTCACCGTCACTAGCTGTCAAGGTTCCTAGACGGGCATTACAAACGAGGCTTTAGCGACATCCACCAGGTGCTTGTTGTTAATCATTTAATTTATTTTAAAATTCCTTTGCGTGACTTCTTCTTAACAAGATATTGGTGTGTTCGATGCGATACTGCTCCTTTGAACACATATAGAGCAAAAGATAAACGCCGAAATTTTGTTGTAGTATCCCTTTAAGGGTGGAACGCTAAACATAGAAATCCTCGCTAGTTCCCAGTCCGTGCAATCGTGTTTGCGTGGCCTAGTCCAATAAAGAAAGAAAAAAAAAGTGTCGGCGTGGCCTAGTCGGTAGCATATCTGTTCACTGAATTGTATAACTGACACCAAAGATTGTATACGGTATTTTTGTCACGCACAAAGAGTGTTTCGTAGACCCCCCCCCCCCCCCCAAAAAAAAAAAAAGAAAAAGAACACAAGTTTGTTTAAAGCATGTAAAGAACAAATACTTTCAATTAAAAAAAAAAAAAAAGCCTAGTCGGTAGCATGTCTGGCTCGCAACCGAAGGATCGTGTGTTCGTATCCCGCCTCCGCCTAAAATACCTGAATTGTTTTTCTTTCGTTATGGCAAATGAATTATTTTATAGGGTGAAATCATTTGGACGTGCGGCGACCTTTAATTTGCATTACATTTCATGTTTTAATCCCTTTAATTTCACGCGTATCGTCACGTTTCAAGTGAGCGTTGTGGGTGGCTTGAACTCCCAGCGCGAGGTCATGTGGCTGTGACGTCATGGCCCTATCGGCCAATCAGGATTCTCCCGTCACAACAAACAACGCCACCGACACCGCCTTTTGAAGTAGTCACCAACAGCCTTGAGACCGCTCGGCCTCTGGCTGTAACTCCCACGTTAGTATTTCCTCTTTTGCAAGTCTTCTCTCTCTCTCTATCTCTCTCTCTCTCTCTCTCTCTCTCTCTCCAACAGCCTTGATAGAGTTCCTGTGTAGGCTCCCTAAGGGAGCCAGAGTTGCGCGTTCATCCCCGTAGCGCCGACTTTCCTGCACGACATGTTGATCCTGTTCCTCCCGTGACTGAATAGCGGCGGCGCCGCGCGTTCGAGGCGCGCGGCGCGCTCAAAAGCAGGGAAACGAACGCCGGGGTGCGTGCAACATCTACTTTCCTGCACGACACTTGATCCTGCTCCTCACGTGATCGGATCTCGGCGAATAGCGGCGCGCCGGCACGTGGGAAACAGACGACAACTCTGGCTCCCCACGGGAGCCAGAGTGGTCGTCTGTTTAAGCCTAGAAGGCGTAAAGCGCGGTTCATCATGCTCACGCTTCTTGCTTTGTGAATGGCTAATCGGCTTTTGTTATCGGCTAATGCTGCAGTCTGATTGGCTGCGGAGCTATAATGAGATGCTCGGGACTCACAACGCATGAACTGCACAAAACGTTTTTTTTTTTTTTAAACCTGACCGGGATTATTTTATTTACTCACTACTTTAAGTTCACTTCAGTCGAGTCTCTCTCTCACACCGTACTTCGTAGTTGGGCAAGTTGGTATATATTTTCATTAAAAAACGCCAAAAGAAAAAAACAGTGAAAACAGGAAGAATTGAACGAAGCATAAAATTGAACTACACGATGACTCACATCGCCATTTCTTCATGACATCTAAATCGAGAGCTGAAGCACCCTACGAAGGGGTCATATGGCAACGTCGTTACATGCTTCAGTCGTAAAGACACAGGAACACATGGAACACAGGAACACATAACTCACTGAAGACCTTGCACCGCGTTGAATTGCAGTAGAGTTGTTTCAGCTCGGGTCTTTTTGTTCGCTCTCGATCGATCACTGGAAGTGTACAACGTTACGCGTTATTCAGAGGTTCATACGATCCAAAAAAATATAGTCATCACATCGCAAAAAAAAAAGAAAGAAGAAGTAGAATGCAGGAAGGCAGCTGAGTTTGAAAATCAGAAGTATACGCACAACAAACGACAGTCCATCATGTGTTTATTGCAAAGGTGCAGGCGGGCTGGACAAGGTAAACGATAATAATCCCTGGAGAAGGGGAACAAGTTGAACAAAGCACAAACACAAATCTCCAAACACAGCTAGGTGACTAGTGGCGGATGTCTAGGCACAAAATAAGAGAGCGCAAAAGAGACAAGGACGAGCGAGTATGCGCAATACTCTACTTTCTTGTCCTTGTCTCTTTTGCGACATTTTGTGTTGTTCCTAAATATGTAGCAACTACACTCCGTTTCACAATAACTCGGCGAACTGTGGAGGCTACAGCAGCCCGACCCAATAAGAGTTTCGGAGCGAGGCGCGTGACACCACGTCATGGGAGTGTGTATGTCATGGTCATCTGCTGGCCAAGAATCGTCTGCTGCGAAATCAACCAACTTCGAATGAACGTTCACCGCCGCAATTCGTGACTCCAGTGACCTATAGGGGGCGCCACCAGTTGGGAAACTCACCTTTGAAACATGGGCCACTGGCGTCCACCGAGACCGAGCTAAATACGACAACAGCGCCACCCTTTATCATTTGTCTTTACTGTGGTCACCTTGAACTTTCAGACGCATATTTTTGCGTAAAAACCTACGGGAAAAAACTCTTTGTAATAACTTTTATTGGAGTTTAGTACAAACTAAGGGCGCGTGATGTTTTCTAAAATCTTTAGTGTGCAAGGTTTTGCGGCACAATTAATATTGTTTTTCTATAACCATGTCTCAGCGGTGATTTCAGGTAGCGCGTCCCGACCTAGGTGCATCTTAGCTTCGGTAGTAATGTCAGGGGGATGAAGCTCTCGGCTACATCCGTCCGGTCCGGCGAACTGCTTCCGATTGCCGCACACCCAGCGGGCGTTGGCACTTGTTATTTTATTTGAAATAAATATGATTCATATATTTAATGAAGTGAAATAAAGGTGAAGTTGTTTTGAAGGTGTGAATGGCTTTGAAGCTTGTTATCGTAACTTTCTCTTTCACTCTTTCAACGTGTCTGGGCGCGCTTTCTCTCTCTCCGAACCCGCGCCTCGCGCCTCAAGATGCGCTGGCCGGTGGCGCCGGGCTCTGGCGCCGGGAAGTCGAACGCGCGAGAGACGCGAGCCCGCGAGCTGTTTCGCTTCTGGGAGTACGTCGCGGCGCGAGATTCGTGCCACGTTCGTGAGTGCGCGGCTTTCTTTTCTTTTTTAGTGGGAACTCGTTGTTTTTGTAATGTGGTCAAGCATGGATTTTCGTCATCACCACGCCACCTGCTGTGCCAAGTGGGGAAACAATTACTGCCGAAAGCCGGGACACCAATGGTTTCGAGTTCCAATGGACGTGGCGTGAGGTACGCTCTTATAGTCTTCTCTTGCTTAAGTTTCTGATTAAATGTTTGCAACAGAACCTAACTGTCGCAGTGGTAGTGAGTACTAATTGTTTCATTTTGGCAATAGCTGCGATGGTTTCAAATCACAAAACCAAATCCTATCATTGTTTAGGATTCCCCTTGTTCATATTCGCCGAGAGAAATATGTCGTTGTCAAATATCGGGTATCTTTGAAGTGAGCACATATGCTCACTTCAAAAGATGGTAAACCTTTAGCAGTGAGCTATTTATTTGGGATATTTGTCAGCTATTCACGCGTGTGTTCGCGAGAAGTTAAAATGAGCCTAAATATTTTTGGATGAATTGAGGATGAGCGATGGAGCGATCCGTACTGGTTTCCTGTTTCGTTTAGCAGTGACGCACTCGTAAATTTAAGTGATAATATTAAAAACTAATACAGGTTCTCGATGAAGACTCGATTCCAAAGACCGAGCTTCTGTTTTTTTAACCTCATTGCTTAGTTTCCTTTAGCTACAACTGACACCGCCGTCGGTCTTTACTTACACTTACTTTTATAATAAAATTCGAAATGATTGTCAATTTAACATGGAGGCATTTAACTCAAGGAGAAGAAAAACGGAGAAGACACGAGTATTTAATGTCGCTGTGTTGAACTTGAAGTACCGTTTTTTTGAAAGGAGGTACAGACAATTCTCGCTGTTTTCATATGGCCATGTCAGGCACGTAAAGGCCAATCAGGCAAGTAATTCAACTTTTTTTCTTCTAGGCTCCACGCCTGTGGCTGAACGGCGCAAGGCTTGTGAGTATGCGCCAAGAAGCTCGAAAAAAATCACGAAACCAACAGAGAGTTTATGAAAATTTAACAAAGTGCTTTTGCAAGGACGCATATCATCACCTTCGTCGCACGTAGCCTTAACGTTTTATCCGGTTTTGTTATTCATTTCTTTGATTCTTGTGTGCAAAATAGTGAGAAATTTCTTCTGTATTTTCTACTGCCTGTTGAATAAAAATGAAGGCAAAAGAATATGCATTGCATATTTTCTTGTGTATGTGTCACTCTTGTTGCTTTGCTAGGTTTCTGCTGCTTTGCTGCTGGTCTCGCGTTTCAGTGCGGGCTTGTGTGCGTTTCAACGCACATTAACCAGCATTGAAACGCGAAAACCAGCAGCAAAGCAACAGAAGCCGAGCAAAACAAAACAAAAAACCGGGCAAAACAAAAAAGCTGCAATATTTATTGTTTTGATTCTAGATGGCGCAAGCTACCACCAATCCATCCAAGCACAATGGCGCTGCCGTGCGGTTTCGGTTTTGGTTTCGCTGTGCCGCCATGTTGATTTTAGTACAGCCACCAGATACAAGGGGATTCAAATGGCGCTGCGGACTCCCAGGGTTTACCAATTTGCGTTCCATGGGCGGTATAGGAAGTTGCACTCCACTGGTAATGTGCGGCGCGTCCGCTGGGGAGACGGGTGGCGCCCCTGTAACCTCTTCCACCGTATCTGTTCTGGCGCCAGAATGGCCGTTCAAAGGCAAAATAGAAGTCACATGCAGTTCCTCGAGTGGCCGCTGCGAGAGAAATGGCGGCGTTGTGATCGCCATTAGCACGGTTCTGGAGGACGGGTCGGTGCCACTTTTTCAGAGCATTCTCTCTGGCAGTTTCCCAACTGAGTGGTTTAGTAACGTTGGCCGGGCCTAGCCGGGCCCAAGGGGGTTATAGGAAGTATTCACTGGACGCCATATTTGTAGGTGCTGTATAGAGCGCATGCTCAGAACGAGCTCACATCAATAGGCTGCTAAGACCGACACTCTTGGTGGTGCGGAATGCACGTTGCAAACAAACTGTGGAAGCTCGCCATAAGCACGCGCTCAGCATTCGCGCACACAGCTATGGCCGCCAGTGAATACTCCCTATAAGGAGGGGGCACGTTGCAATATTGGTGAAGCCTAGTCATAACAAGTTTAAACGATATTGTGCCCAGCGTGACCGCAGATCTCTCTGGCGATTGGTGCGCGTGACATGTCACGTGCGAGATGGATGGTTGATTGAAGGAGGATTCCTTGCAGACTTGCGCGCGCTCCGTCCGGTAGGTTTTATCGGATCGAAGGATAGACGAAGGCTAGCTACGGTCACGTGATGTGGTCATGTTGGGCTGGTAAGTGAGGAGAGTAAGGAGGAAAATGAGAAAGAGGCGAGGCGTCAAGGGAGCATAACTTGTGGAGGCTACGCGGCGGACGTCATGCCCTCTCCTACCCTTCTGTCCTCCCTTGGCCGGGCCGCCTGAACGGGTGGCGCATTCAATTTAACAGATTATCTTTTGTTTAATGCCCAATTTTATAGGTATTTGAACTGAGAAGGTTAAGTGTAGGCCGGTGCACATAAACTTGCAGAGCACAGTTTTGTTTTCCCGGTGTTTTTTGTTCTTTTCATGTCAAACTTTCGTTTCGGAGATTTCGTTCAAAACCGAAACTATGGGCTCCGGAGAGACGGTAATAGACTCTAATCAGTTTTGATCGGCTAAGGAAAGTGGCGATGACTACAGAATTGTTCCGCCGAGAGTAATTTCCAGCTAACTCGCAGGCCTCGACCATGCTACTTATCTGTCCGCGAAATCGAGCTTTTGTGCGTATACGCGTTTCAGAAACAGCTCCAGTCGTCTGCTCGGTCAACAACACAGGCTGCAGGAAAATTACGAAAATTAAGCAAGCGCTTCTTGAGCCAAGGAGCACGATAACCCGCTGGCGCCCCACTAAGCAGCTGATACTCGTATTCCAATTCAGGTTTTAGAAGCAATCGAGAAGTCATTTTGACGAGCGGGTTATGTATTATATTACGTGCCATGTCCCACTAAAGCGATATTAGTATATTCTTCGGGTTGAAATATGAGCTTAGTTGACTAGCGATTAGGTGAACTACTGAATAAAAGTATATTTGACAGACAGAGAGATACTACTTAAACTTAGCCAAATGGTTCTAGCCGGTAGCACGGAGACGAATGCGGACAAACTGAAGAGTCTTCACCGGAGATTCACTCAGAGCCTCTCTGCATTGAACTTGACTTCAAATCCTGAACGGAGAAAATGAGTATTTTTTGTGGCCGGTCAACCTGACCAATGGGTATATTGCTGCTGGCTTCGACGGGGGTATAATATAAATATTGGAGGCGCGATAGATCATAATGCCGTGATAGCTTCTAACTTTGCGAGACGCGTCCCCCACCTTTTGAAAGCAGATAATTTCCGTCATTAATCATACGCAGCGAGCAGGTTTTCCTGAATCAAGTAATTGCGAAATCAGCCCAACTTTTTTAGTGTGATCCAGAGGCCTTTTCGGCGAAAAGCAGCCAAGATGAATAGCCAACGCACCGACCGGCGTGGGTGGCTCAAACTTGAAGCTATTAGCCCCGTGCGCGACCGAAAGCGTCGCTGTGGTCGGCCTTCCACGATTGGCCGAACGCTGACTATGACGTCGGAAAGGGGATTTATCATCGACGGAAATAAGAGGAATGAAAGAACTTTAATTTTGACGGTGTTGGCAGTGTTCCTTTGAGAGCGCAATGATTTCAAGCTTCCACCATGCTCATAAAAAACACCATCGAACTTGTTCTTTGCAAGGTAATGACGTCACAAGGGGGGACCACAGGAGGGCGCCACCAAAACATCTCGCCGCTAATTCGAACACAACCAAACAGAAGAAAAGCAGCTATCGCACTTTCCCATTCACTTGACTGCAACATTGGGGTTCCCTCCAGTGAAACACCTTGTCTGTCGTCTTCAGTCCACTGTTCTACATCCTTATAAAGAAACCACTTATCAGTTACCAGGTAGTCGTCACATTGAACTTGATTCGAGACAGACAAGAAATCAAAACGTATTTCTGTGATTCCTCCCCATCTAAGAAATCGAAAGCACGCGACCGTGTGTTGTGGTGTAAACGGGCTATCAAACACGTGATGGAAGGGAACAATCTAGTGAGGCCTCACCACTCTAATGAACACTCAGGCAAATCTAAGAAATTTTCGAACCTTCGTCAAATTACGTTGTTCGCCACCGCGCCGACAACACGTGTCCGCGAAAGCCACCAGAGACGCGGAGGAGCGCGGAGCCACCTGGTCCGGCTGGTTCCCGGTTTTCCCGCTTGGTGACTCCAGTCTTCCCCCTCCGCTAAGCCCTCCGCAGCGAAGAAGTCGCTATTGCGCCTGCGCGCCGATGGCCTTGACTGCAGAGTTCCGGATATCGTAGCGGGTTGCGGAGAGCGTTGCGGGACGTCGAAAACGATCGACGCCAACTCCCTAATAGGGACGAAAGAAACGATCTACAAACACTCCCTAATATGGACGGAAGAAACTATCTACGAAAACTCCCTAATAGGGAGTTTTTGATGATCAGTTTTGACGTCCCTCAACGCTCTCCACAACCCGCTACGTTTTTCGGAACCCTGCAGTCAAGGCGAGCGGCGCGCATGCGCAGTAGCCTCGATTTCGCTGCGGAGAGCTTAGTGGAGTAGGGAAAACGGGCTACGAAAAATCTATGTTGTCGTCCGCTAGAGTAGCTTTTCAGGAACACTTCATGAGACAACCATTCACTCAATTTACCCGCTAATCTATTGCGGATGCTGAAACCAGGGCGGTGTTTTGAGCAGACGGCGCAATAGAAAATATCGGGAGCGGATATGGATTATGGGTTTTTTTTTTTTTTTATAAATTCGCCAATATTATTCCCTATCTTTTTTTTTTTTTGTTCTCGATAGAGACGCAATCGCGCGAGTTCAATAGCCTTTAAAAGAAAAAAAAAAAAAAACCTAGAACTACTTCTGTCGCGGACGGTGCTGTTGCTGTGGCGGTAACGAGGCCTCCGTGGCTTCGGCCATGGAATGTTATCACGTGACTTTCTCCGACGCTCTTATTGGGTCGCGGGGGCCGCAGCCTCTACAGTTCGCCAACTTTTACTCGAGGATGTCTGAAGAAATCCGGACTTTTTACCGCTTTAGTCAAATGGATGGGCTGCCCGAGACCGCAGAGTTTGTACGGAGTTGGTCGTAGGTGGGGAATTTTGTATATAAAAATATATCAGTTTTTTTGGTTTTAATTCCAACAGACTTATTACGACAAATCCGTGAAAGGCACATTATGGCTTCTGAGCAGGTGAGTTATATGGCTAGGGGTAAATTTTATAGAGCAGGAGGAAATTATATAGTGCAGGGGTCTCAAACACGCGGCCCGCGGGCCGCATGCGGCCCGCGACTGGCTGGGACGTGGCCCGTAGGCAACCGGCTACGAATCCCGGTTCCCATGTCTCGAGCACATAGAAATGGCATGCGTCAAAGTGATCTCATCTCGCCGATTAATTTTTGCTCGAAAAGCAGTTCTGCCCTTTTAACGTATTCACATAGTATATACTTACCTGTGTTCATTTGCCCTTTTTTTGCTTCCCAGCTTTTTGTCATGTACAACAATTCCGCTACTAGGCTGCAAGCGCGAGCTATTCGTTGATGGTGTATCCCGGCTGCGCGAACTCTCGATCAGCAAGAGAAACTGCCAACGATTAAGCTACGAGCTCGAGATTCTCGCCTTCAAGTGTTTGTTCAGAGTGTTGTAATGAAAATCACCGGGAAAGCAAGGACTGTCAAATTAACTCATTGTTTTGTGTGTGTGTTTTTTAGACCTGTTGGGCTTGGTCAATTTCTGAGCAAATTGAGCAACGGGAATGACAGTGTACTTGTTCAATTAAAAATGGCAGCATGTTGGCGGAGCGGTCTCATATCACATCAGGTGAAGGCCCAAAGTAGTTATAAAAACAAATCAATTCCAAAGATGCCACTGGCAAAGCTGTGAATTTACAAAAAGCAAAAAGGTGTGCCGTCTGGACGGCGGAGACGCTGTCAGCTGAGGCTACTCGGGCGCACTCCAGGAGCACTTTACCTGGTCGATCGCGTCGCAGCGTTAGCCGTTGCGTGTCCTCACCTTTATATATCTTATACCGTGTCCTATACGAAACACGCATTCTGAAAGAAAAGCGACTAGAGTACGTGGAGTATTAATGACTGTACTCTCACGGAGCGCGGTCAGCGAACGTCAAGATTCCAAAACACGAAAGTGTCTCAAAAATGAGATCTGCCCAGATACAGTGAGCATGATATCTCTCACACTCATTGCTGCATGCGCAAAATCTCTCACAATGGCAGATTTAGAGGAAGGGGGGGATGGGGGTTCAGGTTTTCTTGACCCTTCCTTGAATTTCACATGTGTAAAACTTTAGGGTGGGAAAAAAGGGGGGGAGGGAACGTTTTTTTGTCAAACATACGATATGCTTACCCTCCCTCCCCCTTTTCTTTTTTTTTTTTTTTTTTCTCTTTTGGAGACAGCTGCACCCGCTTTTTCGCGCTCTGTAGATTGCAGTCAATGGTCCTCTGAGTGCTGTGCGGAGAAATCGACGCACATTTTGAAAGCCAGTTCTCGCAGTTTGACGCATGCAAGCCGCAGCGAAGCGCGCGATTTAAATGGCGCTTACCTATCGTAATTTTCCTCACTGCAAAGAAGATTAGGAACGCGAGGATGATGAGGAGGACGACAGAGCCCACGACGGTCAGGAAGATAAGCCAGTCGTCTTGGCGCCAGTTTCCGGACACTGTTTTGACTAGGACGCTGTCGGGGCCGCTGCTGAGGGTCGAAAGATAGGTCGATCGTTCTCAGTGATGTAATCATAATTTTTGCGTTTTTTTGCGTAAAGAATGGGCGGTCCGCCCTTTGTTGAAAGCTGGGGAAACCCTGCACAATGACGGAGACTATTCGCACCAACGCCCGCTAGATGGCGGGAAAGTAGTTTCAAGATGGCGGAAAAGATTGGGATACTTTCTCCAGTTTTTCCCGTGCGCCTGCCCGCTGACGCTGATTAGTGCACTAAAAATAATTTATTTGTCTGCAAATGCGAAGCGGCAAATTACAAGTGACGGAGATGTTGATTTCCTTTGGAAACTCGAACATATTGATATTTAAAGGAATACCACAACGAAATTTCGGCACTTATTTTTTGGTCTATATGTGTTGAAAGGGTGTCATATCGGAGACACCAATATATTGTTAAAAAAAAACAGGAAAATGAATTTTATAACAAATTAAACGATTAGCAAACAGCACCTGATGGATGTCGCTAAAGCCTCGTTTGTAATAACCGTCTAGGTACCTTGACAGGTAGTGGCGATAACTGTATCGCCTAAAACTATAGGCTCCTTGCACTGACGTCACATCGCATACTTTTGAACACAATGTAAAAGGAGGAGAGGGAAGCTGCTTTTGTTAGAATTTTGAGTGACAGGGTAATCTTCTATAATCTTCTGGGTGGAGAAAAGCGACGCCTGTGCTAATCCGGGAGGCACAAAGGAGGATCCTGATAAGAGGGGTGCTCCTTCCCCTCTTCTCTGGAGGGCATCGGAAATGACGTCATGTGCAAGCCACGTATAGACCCTTTCTTCAAGGGCGCCGCCATCTTGAATTGTCGTCACTTCCAGTATGGGCGAAAACATTGTTTTGCCGTCGCCACGCCATAGAATGCATTTAGGAGAAAAGCGTAACCGTCACCCATTCTCGTTTTCTCTCCCCCTCTATTTTTTTACTATTTGCAGATTGAAACGTTTTGATATTTTTTCGTCGCCCATACCGGATATGCCTACTTGGCGGTCGGGGGCGAGAGTAACCTTTTCCGCTTACTCTCACCCCCGACCGCCAAGTAGGCATATCCGGTATGGGCGACGGCAAAACAATGTTTTCGCCCATACTGGAAGTGACGACAATTCAAGATGGCGGCGCCCTTGCGAAAAAGGTCTATACATGCTTTGAACTTGACGTCATCCTGACAGCTCTACGGCCAGCACAAGAGAAAAGAGGAGGGAGGATCTCCCACTCAACAGGGCTCTCTTTTTTGTGTCCCAGACATCGCTATTCTCCCTCTACAAGATTATAGAAGATTTACCCGTCACTCAAACTTCACACAAAAGCAGCTTTGCGGTTAGTTGCTGTGGACAGATGGACCGATCGCTGTCGTGCTTCGACTGCTTCGGTGGCTGGAACGGCTAGGGCATCCTGACGACGTCAGCCTTGCCGCAGCTTTGCTCATCCCGAGACAGACTACGTCACGATTGCGCCGGATGTGACGTGCTCTCCGCTGGCTGCTCTCCGAGCGCCTGCCAGAGTGGGCCGTTTATAGCGAGAAATACAGCCATCAGGCTCAAAATACAAACGGGCAATTGTCATTTACGGATATTGTGGATCATATTCAGCCTATTTCTGAACACGACGGGTACAGTTCAAATTTTGTTGAAGTATCCCTTTAAAGGTTGCGGAAACCTCAACTTGCGAAGCTTAGTAGAGGGCGAGCGCGTTTTGGGCACCGGCCACGTCACTGTTTGTGTCGAAATATTTTTCTGGGAGATGAAGATATCGTGGTGTTTGCGCTTTGCCTGGTCATTAGTGCTCTAAAAAATGAGCTGCGCACGGTGACCGTCATGCTCTGGAAGAGCTGCGATCACTGTGTTTATATCTTCGTGCCTCACAACTCACTGCTCACCGTTGAGGTTTTAGTGTACTGCAACACACAATCAAACTGCGCTATGGCGATTGATAGGAAATTTTAGGATAGCGTGACCGCAAGCTACCGTCCGTGTAGCATGGCAACCAGAAGCTCGAGCTGCGCCTTTGAACCATAATTTTCAGCGCGCGCCAGGAGCGTTGCCGTGCTCACGGTAGCCTGCTGTAACGCTATGATAAAACTGCCTATTAACATCGTCGGCGTGTTTAGCGGTTTTATTGTTTGGTATATAAAAAATATATTTTAATATTCCATATATTTGTGTACCGTATTATTTACAACGTTGCGACCCGCCTCGCCAAAACTGCCCGTTCTAATCTCGTCACGAGCGGCTGACTAACACAGAGGTCCTTAATATGCTTCTAGCATTTTTGTATTTGCCTTTGTAATTACCTGAAAGCAAGCACGCGTATTCTGTCTGTTGAAAGTGCTTGGAGGAAATTGTCATGTGCCTTGTAACGGCCCTATAACGCGAACCCATTCCCGATGTCTATTACTCGACATACCGTTGCGCGACCAGTTTTCGCCTATTTAGGGCAAAGAGCAAACTTTCAGTAAACCATACGCTGGATCCCTACACTGCAAGTGGAAGCGTTCGCCGTCACGTTGAGCACAGATTGAGCTGGCAACCACAAGACCAAAAATCCGCAGAGTGTGCGATATACGAAAAGTCCCTAATGAAGTTAGACATCCCGGTCCCTTCGTGCAACGCTGTTACGAGGTGGAACACGAAAATTCCTATTTTAACGGGCTCACCTTTTTTCGTTAAAGCTGCTTCACGCGCGAACGCGACGACAAAAACCGTGCGGTAATAGCAGCACCAGACGACAGTCCCTGCCACCGTCCCCGCTTCTTTGGTTCTCCGTTCGTCCGCGAGAGGGCGAGCGGCGGGCTAGAGTTGCGAAATACAGACACCGCCACATTTGGAGCTCTACAAAATGTTTCTAATTCCATTTCACATCGCCCGCCATCTCATGTGGTTTTATAATTGCACGTTTCGCAGTCCGCCATTATGCAGTGCTTCCAACCTTCTAACAGTTGGCACGATGCCATTGGAAAGGGGTTTCTAGCGAACAATGCCTTCCCCTTTCCCCCTTCAAGCGTCATCGCTAGTGAACCCAGGCAGCGCCGCCTGTCTCAAAGAATCTCACAACGTGCGCGACGCAAGGACGCGACGAAGCCAAAGCGCACGCGTCTGTCACTTTGCGGCGTCTCTCGTCCAGTGACGCCTACCTACTGATTCATTAACGTTGACAATAAATCTAGGCTCTATCTGTTTCTGGGACGAGTAATATTTGGCCGTTTATTTTTCTGGACTTCGCCATTTATCTATCCCTTCCTCTTCGATAGTTTTCTCTATCAACAACCAAACTTAAAAATACAAGTTAGCTCTCGATATGTAATGTGTGGTGTGTTTGCTCTATTCCAGAGTTGAATAAAAATCAGTTTTAGCGTGCTGTCCGCCTCTGTCTGGGGCTTGCATTCACCTGATCAAATTTAGTTTTACACGGAAACACACGTCCTTATTTAAAAATCGGCATATATGTAAGAGACCAGTTGAGGGCAGATCCTTTGACAAACTAGATTTTTAAAGCCGGAGGTTGCTCATGATGACTGGGACAAGAGTTGCTCGAATAAAGTTCAATAAACAAAGACGTCAGAGTTTACTCTTTCCTTCTTCCCACGTGAGACTGTGTTATGGTTCGCCAGTCGGTTGTGTTGACGACTTGGTGTGAATTTGGTTTAGCGGAACTGCATTGTCCGAAAGCGAACGCCCGACTCTCTTCTCCCCACCCTGCCCCCAACCTCTTCAGAGGTTAATAATTTTTTTTTTAATGCGAAAGCATTAACTGTTTCATGGAGCGAGCTGACGTCATCAGTTTTAAGCGCGAAAACGATAGTTTCCGCAATTCGCCTTCGGTTCCATTGGCTGGCTCGCGTCGACGGGGCTCCCATTGGCCGCTGCGCCATGGCCTCCGAGATCCCGAAGCGCGCGCGCGCTAGTACGCAGCAGACGACAAAAGGAGCGGACAAGCAGACGACAAAGGGTGCGGAAGAGCGGCTTGCATGCTTTCGCATTCACAACTCATAAGAAATGCTTAGGTGTACCTCAAACGTTTTTTTTTTTTTTTTTTCTTTGTGAGTTTTCTGTACAAATGGTTAATAGAGAGCTTTCGTAGGTCGTTTGGGCTGTTTCGCAAAGTTTTTCGCAACCCGCTACGAGATCCGGGACTCTGCAGGCAAAGATAGCGTCGCGCATTCTCAGTAGTGGCGTCTTCGTTCCAGAAAGCATAGCGGAGGTGGAAAAACAGTCTACAAAAACTCCCTAATTACCGCGACCCAGGAGCCCCGTTCCCAAGGCCCACTAGAGCGAACAGGCGCGCTCTTTTACGGCCCTGGAATCAGAGGTTGTTTCTCCCTTCCACCGCAGCTCGATGTGGTGACTGAGACCGTGTACCCTTCCTGCGGCGCTTTAACTCCTCCTGAGGAGGTGTGAGGAGGTACCCCAGGCTTCTCAATATTCGCGACTCCAGCAAAACGGACGCCACCAAGCGGGAAAACCGGGAACCAGCCGGTCCAGGTCGCTCCGCGCCCCTTCGCGTCTCGGGTGGCTTTCGCGGCGGACGTGTTGTCGGCGCGGTGACGAACAATGTAATTTGACGAAGGTCCGAAAATTTCTTAAGTTTGCCTGAGTGTTCATTAGTGTGGTGAAGCCTCAGAGATTGTTTCCTTCTATCACGTGTTTGAAAGCCCGTTCCCTCCACAACACACGGTCGCGTGCTTTCGATTTCTTGGATGGGGGAGGAATCACGGAAAAACGTTTTGATTTCTTGTCTGTCTCGAATCACATTCAAAGTGACGACTACTTGGTAACTCATAAGTGGTTTCTTTATAAGGATGTAGAACAGTGAACTAAGGACGACAGGCGAGGTGTTTCACTGGAGGGAACACCAATGTTGCAGTGAAGTGAATGGGAAGGTTCGATAGCTGCTTTTCTTGAGTTTGGTTGAGTTCGATTAGGTTCAAGTTTGAGCCACCCACGCCGGTCGGTGCGTTGGCTATTCATCTTGGCTGCTTTTCGCCAAAAAAGCCTCTGAACCACATTGAAGGAGTTGGGCTGATTTCGCAATTACTTGGTTCAGGAAAACCTGCTCGCTGCATATGATTAATGAGGGAAATTATCTGCTTTCAAAAGGTGGGGGATGCGTCTGGCAAAGTTAGAAACTCTCACGACATTATTATGATCTATCGTGCCTTTAATATTTATATTATACCCCCGTCGAAATTAGCAGCAATATACGTCTACATTGCTCAGGTTGACCGGCCACAAAAAAATACTCATTTTATCCGTTCAGGATTCGAAGTCAAGTTCAATGCAGAGAGGTTCTGCGTGAATCTTCGATGAAGACACTCTTCAGTTTGTCCGCATTCGTCTCCGTGCTACCGGCTAGAACCATTTGGCTAACTTTAACAAGTAGCTCTCTCTGTCAAATATACTTTTATTCAGCAGCTCACCTAATATAGTCAACTTAGCTCATATTTCAACAAGAATAATATACTAATATCGCTTTAGTGGGACACAGTGCGTAATATAATACATAACCCGCTCGTCAAAATGACTTCTCGATTGCTACTAAAATCTGAATTGAAATACGAGTATCAGCTGCTTAGTGGGGCGCCAGCGGGTTAACATGCCTTGGCTCAAGAAGCGCTTGCTTAATTTTCGTAATTTTCCTGCAGCCTGTATTGTTGCCCGAGCAGACGATTGGAGCTGATTCTTAAACGCGGATGCGCACAAAAGCTCGATTTCACGGTCAGATAAGTCGCATGGTCGAGGCATGCGAGTTAGCTGAAAATTACTCTCGGTGAAAACATTCTGTAGTCATCGCCGCTTTCCTTAGTTAATCAAAACTGATTAGAGTTTATTACCGTCTCTCCGGAGCCCATAGTTTCGGTTTTGAACGAAATCTCCGAAACAAAAGTTTGACATGAAAATAACAAAAAAACAAAAAAAACGGGAAAACAAAACTATGCTCTGGAAGTTTATGTGCACCGGCTACACTTAACCGTCTCAGTTCAAATACCTATAAAATTGGGCATTAAACAAAAGAAAATCTGTTAAATTGAATGCGCCACCCCTGCAGGCGGCCGGGCCGAGTCGACGCGACCTGGACTCAGCCGCCATGTTTGTTTGGTGGTGGCGCCCCCTATAGGTCGCTGGAGTCGCGAATTGGCCACCAGTGCTTGTATGGCCGTACTGCGCTGGCTGATTTTCTCATCTACCAAGGACACATCAGACGCGCCCCGCTTTTCAGACACTATTCACTGTTCGCATGCGCGCGTTGTATTTACGTGTATTTTTAGATATGCTCACTGACGAACTGGTATTCCCATTTATTTAAACCCTTACTCGTATAAAAACAAAACAAGACTTCCAAAACACATTTTTATGATAATTACATCGCCGACACTCGTAACCATGAAGTTCAGTACTGCTATATAAAAAAAAAAAAACTGAGCCTGTTTTTCTTTTTTTTTTCTTTCTTTTTATGCGTTACATATTTTATATGGGAAGCTATTTTTAATATGTCTGCCACTGCAAACTGTATGGCCACACCCCGGACTTCGAATGAGTTTACGCCCCAGGTAGGCGCAAAGCTACCTGCCTTTGGCCGTGTTCCAATATTTACTTCATTTTACACCAGAGTAAAGGTTTTGTACCTGAGTTGTTTTTGTTCCAGCGTTTTTCAACACGACCGGCTGGAGTAACTTGGACTCATTTCGCTAAGATTTAGAGCTCAGCCTTTGTCTGTATACTCACACTTCCAACGCGTTCGATTGCCAAACGCCGGCGTTCAGCGTTCCGCCAGTTCCGCGATCGAACAACGCCTTCGAAGAGTGACAAGGGCAGCTATGAACCGAGAAACCGAGGGAGAGGAGGTGACGATGGCGCACGGGGACGTCAGAAAGCCGAGCTCTGGTAGGAACGAATAGTGATTAGACCTAAATCTAACTGCCTGTGTCTCCACTGCACCCGTCGAACGCGTTAGAACGCTGAATGCCGTCTCCTGCGTTTGGCTCTCGCATTTGAACGCGTTCGACGAGTGCATTGGAGACAAAGACAGCTAGCTTTAGGCCCGTTCACACACTTGCGACCTCTTAGAACCGAGTGCCTTCGAACCTCTTAATATCTCTTACAACGAGAGGACACACTGGCGCCATCTATTGGGTATCAGTGTAAACTTGGCGGCCGGCATATTTTCTATTCCTCTCGTGCATTATTCTTTCTTTCTTGGCACAAAAAACTTTTGTCGACGTTATAAACGAGCCTTTCTCATAAGTAAAACCTTCGCTCTTGGGAAATGCAGTTCCAGGGTCACCGCATAGATGGCGCCAGCGTGCCAGTGTGTTCTCTCATCCTAAGAAATTTTAAGAGATTTGGACAGGTCTCGTGTCTCTCGGTCGCACTCGGTTGCAAGTGTGTGAACGGTCCTTCTTGTTTCAGAGATATTGCGTATAGAATTGCGTATAGATCCAAGCCAACTCGCTAAACGGAGTAGGCGCACCAAACGAACCTGTCCTGCTGCTTGCGTGCCGCGGGCGCAGGGTCGGTTGCCGCGACCTCTTTCTTCCCGTCCCCGCTGCCGCCGCTCTTGCTGCTTCTTCTCGAGGACGACGACCCCGCTTCGGAAGAAGCTCGCTTCGCCTCCGAAGACGTGGAAACTTTCATTTAGGAGCCTACGCATAACAAGCAGGACGCAGTAAGTTCCTGCGCCGGAGCCAGACGTCCATAGAGATGTAAGCGGCGGTTTATCCCGGGTTCGGTATTGCCACCTCAATGGTTCTAAGGCAAAGCACCGGCCTGCGGATCCCCCAGCCGGCGGGTAAAGTACATCTTAAAAATGAAAGACGTTTACAATTCTCTGTAATGCCGAATTAGAGCGCAGCTCTTGAAGAGGAGGAGGGAAGCGTACGAAGGGGAAGGTATGCCCAGTAAAGGTTCTTTCGCTTCGTTGTTCTGTCGACGATGGATGTTTCGTCGCTGCTGGGCGTCGCTCGTTGAAAAGCTTCCGGACGTCCAGCAATTCCGCTCGCACCTGTGACTTCGTTGGCTGACCACCATACCGCTCAGCCGTTCGTAAAGATGAAAAGTAATTTAATAGAAAAATGAGGACTATCAATCAAGCAAGGTTACAGGAATAGTACGGTGCCAGATATCGGCGCACTTGTTGCCGGAGTGTGGGTTAGGAGGGTGTTGCTGAGAAGTCCGTCTCTCTCCGCTCCCAGTTCCAGACTAACTCATTCCGTGGGCGAAGACCAAAGGAAACCTCTCAAACCAAAGCAAGCGCAAACAAAACCAAAGCAAACTTCTAAAAGCAAAGCAAGCAACAATAAATCAAAGCAAACTTCTAAAAGCGAAGCAAGCGACAATTGCCCCGGAGCAAGCGGCAAATGAGTTTTCAAAGAATACGTTGACAAGGCCCCGTTTCTTTGCACGTGGGGTCCGGGGAGCCGCGGAGGGGTCCCTCTGGTGGTGCGAGGCCAGCCCCGCACCCCGGTCATAAATCCACGAACGGTCCCCTGGTTGCAGATGGCCCCCGTTCTAGTTAGCGAGCGGATGACACCGGACAAAAGGCGCGTGTTCGAAGAAAGCCTGTTGGTCCGAGCCAATTTCGTTCTTTGGCATTCCGCCGCCTAATGTAACATGGAACAATCTTAAACGAAAATAAATGGGGTTTGTCCACACAACCTTACATGCCCCTCCTCCCCCTCCTTACCCTCCCCTCCTCCTCTCTTGCTCCCCTCACATTTAGCGGAAAATTTCCCTCTAAATTTAGCGAAAATTTCGCCGCTATTGGTGTTGAGGTCACGTGATGTCAATTTCCCCGCTAAACTTAGGGGGGAAATTTTTCCGCTAAATTTCGCGGAAAAGATTTTCCGCTTAATTTCACAGGACGTCACATTCATTCACGTTACGTCACACGTGACGTCACGTGTGACATCACGAGGGTAAAATTTTGCCGATAAATTTGGCGGGAAATAGGGAGTTTTCGTAGATCGCTTTCGCCGTCCCGCAACGCCCTCTGCAACCCGCTACGATACCCGGAATTGTATACAGTCAAGGCTATCGGCGCGCAGGCGTATTAGCAACTTCTTCGTTGCGGAGGGCTTAGCGGAGGCGTAAACGCGGTCTACGAAAACTCCCTCATATTTCCTCAAAATACGCGGGAAACTTTTCTCGCTAAATTTCGCGGAAAAATTTCCCCGCTAAATTTAGCGGAACATTTTTACCGGGGTGAGGGCATACAAAGTAAATGAGAGGTTAAGGTAAATGAGAAGTACAAGGTAAATGGGAGGTTAAATACTTCAAGTAGAAAGTACACCGGGTTCAATGTACTTGAAGTAAAGTACTAAAATATATAATGTACTTCCAAACTAAACACTATCTTTCATGATCCACTTTCATTCCCCTTTACCGTGTTTTCTTTTTTAACTGGTATGCATTGCACCAATTGTGGGGTAATGGGGGTGCATCACTTATTTTCGGAATTTGCGGTCAATATTGGATAAAATCAAGTGGACACAGAGAGGTTGTTTTATTCTCGCTGAAGAACAATTTAACACAAACAAATTATAAGGCACTTATTTTTATCCGTCTTATAGCCGACATCGGTGGCATAGGCAAAAATATTTTCCGAGGGGAGGGGGGGGGGGGGGGGGGGTGCTGAGGTGGCTGGGATGTCCATGACTTGGGGTGCGGAGAGGGGGAGGGGGGTCAAACTGCATGTGTATATGGTTGAATTTCGCGGGGGGGGGGGGGGGGGGGGGTCTGAAGCAGTCTTGTACACGTTACTAAAAAAAAGTAATCGATTACAATTACTATTACTCTTGGCTAAAAAGTATTCGATTAGATTACTTGATTACTCGACGGCAAAAGTAATTGGACATTACTTAAAGAAGTAACCGTTACTTTTCCGATTACTTTATTGTGTGAAGACACATCTTTAGCGCTCATAACAATGAAGTACTTCCAACCTATATTTCACATTTGCACAAGTATTGAAAAAGAAAAACTGGTTCCCTCTTCTTGGTCGTTGCACCTTCACAATGCGGACACAAGCATAGAATTCGTTTGAAGAAGTTTAATGATTTGGGCGTTCGCCAGTGTGTGTGTGTGTGTGTGTGGGAGGGGGGGGGGGGAGCGGAGGGGGTTCTAGATCTTGCTTGAGCAAGGTTTGTCGCTCAAAGTTTGCGTCGCTCATTTTATTATTCGCATGTGGATGAGCTCGCATGTTATACAAAAGAGCAGCAGCTCCAGATTTGAAACTTATCATGTGTAATATCCATTAGCGGAAGAGATCGCCCCGACCACTTCTCAACTCGAAACATTGCTTGTCACAAAGACCACGTAGGGGAAATGGGGAAATATTTCAACTGGCTTTGTTATATTTTGCATCCGCTTTAGGCATTCTTCGGTTCTGGTTCTCCTACGGGCTGCGAGTAGGTACCCTAAGCAGGATTCTTGTAAGTTTTTTTTTTTTTATTTCTGTGTGTGTGTGCGTGAGGGGGCTAGTTGGAACGAAGGACTTACAAAGCTACATTCTGCTCCCTCAAACTTCGCCCTGAATGGCCTTTGTCACGCACTGTGGCTTCCCTGGGGCTTCCCACTCCCAGTCCCAGCTCGAAAAAAAAACAAAAAAAAAAACGGACATTCCACAGAAACTGTACATAGAAAGGGATTGACCTCGTTTCCTACAGCTCCGCAAAAATCTTTCTTTTTTCCATTCGAAAAAAAAAAAGCAAATTTTATTTTTGTCATTTCAGAAAAAAAGGGCGTGTGCCCGGGGGGGGGGTGTCCCGTGGAAAAATAGTAACGGTTACAAGTAATTTTATTAGTTCAAAAAGTAATCAGATTACTCTTGTGATTACTGCCTACTAAAAGTAATCAACTGATTACAAAATTACTCCAAAAAGTAATTGATTACAAGTAATTTGATTACTTGTAATGCGTACGGTACAAGTCTGGTCTGAAGCACCCGAAGCCCCCCCCCCCCCCCCCCCCCCCCCCCTTCCCCCCTGGCTACGGCCCTGGCCGCCGTTACTTACTCGGAAAAAAGACCAGATGACGTCTCAAAAGACGATCAACATACGACGACCTCCTAATATTTTTAACCTCCTCGCTTGTGCTGACCGAGAGAAAAGTAGCGAGAATTCTAGATGCTGCAGGAAAGCCACCGCCAGTACAAACCGAGCGATGCGTTGTCTGTTCGCGGGTCCATGGTGAGACTAGAATATCCCTCCCAGTATTTCTTCAGATTTGGCAAAGCATCAGTTTGTGATACAAATTCAACAAGACCAAATTTGGGATCGGGAGTTATTCAGTATTTTTCGAACTATAGTCCGCGGACTATACATGTTTAAAAGTTGAAATTTTAGGCTGTGCGGACTCTATACGTGCGGACTATAGAGGAATTTTGATTTCCAATATCGTTCATTATGACGAGAAGTGACGGATTTTGTTAATGAAAGAGTATATATATGTTAATGATGATTCGAACTGAACATGCTTCTTTGTGAGCTAAGAAAGCAGACATGTGTCAATGTGCGCCGTGTACGTATGATGAGATTTTCGTGTCGACTAGGCACCAGGTGCGTATACTATGCACGGCGTGCGGACTATGCACCGGATGCGGACTATCTAAGCAAGAACTTTTATTTTTGACCCCGAATCTTAGCTCGGAAAATACGGTACTTTCTTCGAAAAGTACCAGAAAAAAAATAATTTAACTAAAGTACCGTCGGCTCCAAATGAGATGGGAACAGTGATGGAACTTCAAGCATACTACCGGCGCAGCTTCCAAGCTTGGGTTGTTCATGGCGAAGTTCAAAAACATGGAAGTAGAACGCACAACCTGGCAGCGCCCTACTTCTGTGCGTTTGAACTTCGCCAAGCACAACCCGAGCTTGGAAGCTGCGCCTGTAGTAGGCTCGAAGTTCCATCACTGTTCGCATATCATTTGAACCCGATGGTACAAGTATATTCTCAAAGAATGTACATGTTTCGAATAAAGTTCAAGTTTTGTAAACCTACTTGAAATTGTACTTTAAGTACAATGGACTTAAAGTGCAGGAAGTTCCAGAGAAAAGGGAACCGTGTTTTCGGCCCAGGTGAATAAACTATGCATCGCAGAAAGCTTAAACTCTGTGAGAATATTACGCTAGAGGTTGGGATAGAATGCGAAAGTTTGAGAGCATGACGTTACCGTTAAGAAAAGCTAAATTGTTTTATGAGCAGACGTCCACCGAAGCCTATAGCATCGTCAAAACAAGTACTTACATTCTGGACGCTTGTGAGATTTATATTAGTGAAAAACAGTTATCAGCAAGAAAAAGAATATTGTTTTCTTTCTTGATGACAAGCTTTTTTCACTGAAAGAGATGTTACAGGCGCCCACAACGTCATTTCTTGTTTTGACGACATTAGACTACTTTGGCGTTTGATCCCAACAGCTAGCGTGACATTCTCACGAAGTTCGAGCCTCCTGCAATGCATAGTTTTGTTTTTACCCGGGCCAAAACAAACACGGCTCTTTTCTCGGTAAGTCCCTGTACTTCCCAACTCTGGTTCAAACCCGGCCTAGGTGCCCGCAATCGGACGGAGGCTTATTGCAGAGAAGGCGCCATGTAACCAAGATTTCGATTAAGCGTCAGAAAATCTTCAATTGGTCGGAATTAGTCTTTAGTCATCCGCGTGCCAGATGCCCGGCTCATTGGTCTGGCGCGTAAAACATCCTAATTTTATTTTCGGACTCGAGATCTCTTGAAAGTAAACACTGTGTAAGTGATGGGATTGTCTTCTTGAGGGGGTCTTTTGCACACTGCACTAAGCAGCATTTCCAGGTTTCCAAGACTCGGAGGCCGTAATGGACCTCTTGGCGAATATGTGCTGCCACCTAGACACGCGAATCGGTTCGAGACTAGGTGACTGGAAAACAACGCGCGCCCAAGGCCTCTCCCACCCGTTCCACACCCAAAACGTCAGCTACATCCTGTTCGCCCATTGAGGCGATGTGACCTAGATACGGCTCCCTCAAGCTCACCTTTGTCCCCATCGTGCGTAATCTTCCGCCCCGAGGTCGACACAACGAAACTGCTCAAAGGCGAGAAATGCAAGATGGCGGATTGTTTGGAACTAGATACTCTCGAACCCAGGCGCATGAAATACTCCGCGCATGCGCACCGCGTATTTCTACAAAAGGTCCATTCTGAAAGGAGTTCTCACGTGAATTTATAGAACGGGGTATAACTGCGCTGCAGGAACTAGAGAAATGTGGCGTCCTACACAGAACCTGAACGTGCTCCGTACAATTATATTCGAGGCCTTCGGCGAAAGACCAGAAGGTACCACTAAACTGTTATTCCGAGATGCTATCACTTTCAGTTGAGTGGGTTGACATTTACATGATCAAAACTCGCACCAGGTAGATGGCTGTATACGTCTTACTGGTTAGTGCTGTTCTTGGAAGTTGTTGTCCACTTGTTTTCGAAAGAAATTGGAACCGGGGATTACTGGAATGCTCGTTGTTAGCGGGGGTATGGTGCTCGCGCTCAATGCAGCTGCTGCTTCGTCTTCTCACAATTCTCAGCCAGCCGGCTAACGTGCGACGCTAGTCGAGGTAATACAGAAGAATACTGTAGTAATCTTGATTAACGATAGATGGCGCCAGTCGCCATCTTCTGTGTTATTTTGGTTGCTTAAAAGATGGCGCCCCTTTTATTTCTTATTACTGGCGCCACCTGGGTTTTTCTGTAAATAAACTGGGGCTCACGAGTTTCGTGAGCCAGTCGTTACCAGCCCACGCCCGGGATCAGACGTGTCCTTCTTTCATCTGGCTCTTCTGGAACCTCCTGTCTCTGATGGCCACGCCGGCCCGGAGTCCAGCGACGATGGGGACAGCCGGGTCCTCCGAACCGTAAGCCGCTCGCCGGCGCGTCGGCCATCACCTCTCTCTTTGTAAAATACTAAAAATACGTTATATTTCTGAGCATATATGTATAGTTAAATCCTTGATTTAAGATCGGTCAGTTAATTTTGTAAATAATTTGCATAAATCGTGATTTATTGAACGAACTGGCGGACATTCGAATTTCGGAATACATTTTTTTTTTCTTTAAGAGGGGAGTATGTTACTCTATCTCTATAATAATAACCCAATGTAAATATCCTCTGTGATCATCTTTATAGGCGATTGCAAACCGGGCATCTGGCGGCCGCCATGTTCCTCCTGGTCTGAGAAAGCACGTGCAATTGCAGGCCTACCAAGGCTACGCTTACGCGCAAGCTGCACGTACTTGCACGCATGGGGCACCAGTAGGGACGCCATGCTTGCAAACGTCAGTACACCGTTCACCTCTAAGCTGAGACTGCAGTGGGAGCTACGTGCCCGCCGGACCAATCAGCCGCCTCCCTCTTATCACCTGACCCGGCTCTCTGCGCGTGGGTATGGGCGGGAGCGTGATGACTTGGCGAAAGAGAGGTGTGTATGAATGGCCCAACGAGGACGTAACTTGCACCGCAGTCTCAGCTTAGGGTGAACGAAGTACAGGGTGTCGCAAAAGAAAATTTACACGGTCTTTTTTACCGCAAAAATAAACTAGGCATCGCCGAACGCTCATTCTCCGCCCAAAGGTACAGCTAGAGGTCACAACCAGATGCCAAAGTTTCAGCCCGATCCAATAACTTAAAGAGCCTCTGACACGCCAAAAAAAAAAAAATTTTTTTTTCATGCTAGGCGTTAAAATGGCATATCAGGACATTACAAAAAAATTGTTTCACTATAGAGTTGCGTAGTTTTTTTTTATAAAAAAATAGAAATACGAGGCCCAATTCAAAGTTCCCGCCGTGCACTGTGACGTAACAGTGTACCGCAAGGTGTCGGGGCGGTCAGAAGGGAGGAAGGGAGGCATCGCCGGAAGTTACATGAGTTGTATCCCTCCTCGTGCTTACCGCGAGCGCGTGTAATATTTTTTTTTATATTTTTGTTATTCTCCGCACCTCCATGAGCGATCCAAGCAGACAAGGTTTCTTTTATTTGTTTTTCATCGCTTAATGTTACTGTAAAGGTAGAAGAAGCGGAGTCAGTGAATTGACGTGATCAACTACAATGCCAATACTCCGTTTCACCTTATGTTGTACCGCAGCGAAGGCTAGAAGCGCGAGCTCATAGCGTTGGCAGCTGCCCTTGGTGCACGAGAGCTTGTGCCGCCGAGATGTGCCCTAGAGCAAGGAGCTCGCGCTTGTAGCCTTTCCTGCGGCACAACACAAGGTGAAACAGAGTATAGAAGGTTCTATGTGAGGGACTGTACCGGTATTTCAGCAACTGAAGAAGAGATCACACTGCATGCATTTCTGAGAGACATACCGGGTGGATCAAGGAGACGGCAAGCTCTTTAAATCGACCGCAAAATTCGGTTTCTTAACCTATCGCGCTACGACTTTGTGCAGCGCTGTCCACAGATGGTGCATTTTTTTTTTGTAAAATTTGCAAAGAGCAAACTTACCTGAGGAAAAAGTAAAGAAAGAAAAAGGCTTAGCTCCTATGGAAACGCAGCGACGCCACCGATCTTCAAAGAGCACGGCGCCGTTTCGCACGGGACACAAGAGATGGCGCAACGAACGTCGCCAACGAACGAGCATACGGCGTCGAGAGCCAGCGTCTTTAGCAGACAATCTTTTCGACTCAAAAGCAGCGCGCGTTCCGCAGGCGGCGACAGTCGCAGAAACAATTACAGGCGCGGTAACAACAAGCAACTGCAGTTCCTTGTCTGCTAAATACGCCGGCTCTCGGCGTCGTCTGCCCGTTCGTTGGCAGCAGTTGGCGTCGTGACCGCTTGCGCCCTCTCTTGTCTCCCGTGTGAAACGGCGCCGTGCTCTTTGAAGACCGGTGGCGTCGCTGCGTTTCCATAGGAGCTAAGCCTTTTTCTTTCTTTACTTTTTCCTCAGGTAAGTTTGCTCTTTGCAAATTTTACAAAAAAAAATGCACCATCTGTGGGCAGCGCTGCACAAAGTCGTAGCGCGATAGGTTAAGAAACCGAATTTTGCGGTCGATTTAAAGAGCCTGCCGTCTCCTTGATCCACCCGGTACATCGGCCGCATGTGCACCTAGTAAACAAGTTCTACTCATGTTCTAGACAAAAAAAAATTGACCGCATCTCCACGTGGTGAATGATGTTGCTTGGGGCGAAGCTCTGGTGGTGCTTGTCTGCGTAGACGCCGAGCCGCAGCATGCCGAGCCTTTTCATTCATGTCAGTAGGAGAATGTGTGGTTTTCTTCTTTTTCTTTTTTTAAGCAGACAGATGGGATGGCATCTCAGAACCCCCTACTCTTTTTTTTTTCTTATTTTTCTTTGAGCCTTTTCATTCATGTCAGTAGGAGAATGTGTGGTTTTCTTCTTTTTCTTTTTTTTTTCTTCTTTTTCTTTTTTCATGATTTTTTTCATCTTTTTTTTTCCAATCTTTTTTTTTGCCCTACACGAGCACGTGAGCATGTGCTCACGTGCTCGTGAGCACGTGATCTCACGAGCAGAAGCACGAGCACCCGACGCCGGCCTACGGCGGACAACGGACGGCGGACGGACATGGCCAGCCCCTAAGGAGCTTCGCCCCTAATATGTACTTTGTGCTCGACGTTTACTTGTGCTTGGTACACTCACCAGTTCATATTCTTTAGACGGCAGGCATCTTCAGCCTGGAGAGTATCCGATGATTCAACGACCTCGGTGTCTGAACCTTCAGCAATGCGATCGGGCGTGTCGTATGCTAGCAATCCTAATTTCTGCGAGCGTTCTAAAATTTTTTTTTTTCAAAACTTGATAGCTTGTTTTGAGCCCAGTATAGCCCTGTATCATCGGACTGACGGCATGCACTCGTACACTGGCTTGTACTCGCAACGCTTTCATCATTGACCTCCATCACGTCGATCCACTGACTCTTCGTCCTCAAAGTTTACAGCACGCAAACCAACGGTGCAGGGATAAAGAGCTAGTGGAACCGAAACTTCATTTTCTACGATCGCTCGTACGAAGAGCAGAATAAAAAAAATAAAAAAAAGTCTTAGGCACGGTCGCGGAGAGCACGAGGAGTGAAACTCACGTTACTTCCGGTGAACCCATTTGTACTGACATAGGTCGATGCCTCCCTTCTGACCGCCCCGACACCTTGCGGTACACTGTTACGTCACAGTGCACGGCGGGAACTTTGAATTGGGCCTCGTATATCTATTTTTTATAAAAAAAAACTACGGAACTCTATAGTGAAAAATTTTTTTTGTAATGTCCTGATATGCCATTTCAACGCCTAGCATAAAAAAAAAATTTTTTTTTTTGGCGTGTCAGAGGTCCTTTAATTAAAGGTTATAAGTGATTTTCTGAAAATTTCAATAGGAAAATGGCGGCCGACGGAGTTTTCGAACACATGGGGCTCTATGGCACCAGAAACCGAAAACGGGCAAAAATGGGCTCCATTTTCCCATTGAAATTTTCAGAAAATCACTTATAACTGTTGATTAAGTTATTGGATCGGGCTGAAACTTTGGCATCTGGTTGTGACCTCTAGCTCTACCTTTGGGCGGAGAATGAGCGTTCGGCGATGCCTAGTTTATTTTTGCGGTAAAAAAGACCGTGTAAATTTTCTTTTGTGACACCCTGTATATGCGTTTTCCGTTATGACCACAAGCTTCTCTCCTCGCCTTTGATAAAACCTTTGATCGCGCCTTGACTGCAAGCATGCACGAGCACCAGTCAAAGCCACGCGACGACGCTTGTAGCCAGGGCAAGTGGCGTTGCCAGGAGGGAGACTTTTAAGGCTGCGGTCCCACGGCAGCCATCTTGAGCAAGGCGTTAGTTCAACCAATAGATGGCGACACGCACCCGTGGGGTGTAAAGTTTCTGTATAGGCTCCCTACGGGAGCCAGAGTTGCGCGTTCATGCATGGCATGTGGATTCAGCTCCTCACGTGACTGAATTCGGCGAATAGCAGCGGCGCGCTCAAAAGCCGGGGAACGTACGCCGGTGCGCGTGCAAAGTCTACTTTGCTGCACGACACTTGATACGGCTCCTCACTTGATCGGATCTTGGCGAATAGCGGCGAGGGCGGCACGCGGCACGTGAATCAAACGCGCAACTCTGGCTCCCGTAGGGAGCCTATAGACCTTTCCAATGTTTACAAAATCACAGTCCAGCGTGCGACCTTCACAGCCCAGCACGTGCGTGTTCGTCGCTTACAGAAAGCAAGCAAAGCACGCGCCATACGCACGAACGCTCAAAATGGCACCGGACACAAGCTCGTTTTTGGAAAGGTCTATACAGGAACTCTAGTGGGGTGTAGTGGGGTGTAAAGCCCCTCGATATATTTGCGTTTGTCTTGCAAGTAGTGTCAAATGCGCGAAGTGCACGAGGCCTGTGTCTCGAGCGGCAAATGGCGGCGTAGCACTGAAATGAGCGGCCCTTGGAAGCGAATGGCGGCGGAGCACCCGCTCGTGGCACGTGTCTCGCGCGTTTCCACAACAATGGTTGGCGGTACTTGTAAAAAAACGCCTTTATCAAGGGGCTTTAGTGGGGTGGCCGAAATATTGGTTCACGGTGGGATGGCTCGAGCAAACAAAAAAAAAATTGGGTTGTGTGTATGTTTACACAGCCTAGAACTTGGTCTGCCTCGACGGGCGACGAGTCTTCCAGCTGTAGATGAGCAATTTAGCCAGTTCAGTACAACCGCTAGCCTGGGGTCTTTAACGTGCACCACGCAGTTGTGATACACGACCGCACGCCGGTACGATGCTCATCCAGATCGAAACGGGCAGGGGTGGGAATTGAACCCAGGGGGGCTATGTTGCACGTTTTGGACTCCCAGGAGACTAGGGAGAAGGAAGTGACGTCAACAACGCTATTTGGATGTTGATTGGTGGAGTCGCTGACGAGCGATGCGTGGTTTTGCTAAGATACGTTCATTCACACCTACGTAACTTCCTTCTCCCTAGTCTCCTGGGAGTCCAAAACGTGCAACATAGCCCCCCAGGATCCCTGGGTTCTGCAGCGCGAGCTTTCGCCCCACGTGCTCCGAGCTGGTGTGTGCTATAATACTTCGTTTCACCTTATGTGCGAGCGTAGGCAAAGCTGGAAGCGCGAGCACGAAAGCTCCGTGCGTTCAGGCTTTGCTCGAGCTCGCGAGCTGGGGAGAAACGCAAAAAGCGCTGGTCTCGCGCTTCAAGCTTTGGCTTCGCTCGCAGATAAGGTGAAACCACTCGGCCACCGATTCCCCCGATGGCTCGAGCACCATCACGTTCCCATCGTGGCCTTGCTCGCGCCGCTGCCAGCTGTGCCCAGCTGGCTCAATAGCGTGGCCCAGCAAACTCATGTATGCGAGAATCGGTTGATAGTTGAGCGTGTTGGTACATACTTGTATATTTGACAGCTTGAACCAGGGGAAGATATATAGAGAGAAATTGAGACAGGAGAGCAGCTGTCTTTTCTCTCCTGTCTCAATTTCTCTCTATATATCTTCCCCTGGTTCAAGCTGTCAAATATACAAGTATGCGAGAATGTCAGGCTGATATGGAGCTTTCCAAAAAAGAGCGTGTGGCCGGTGCCATTTTGAGTGTTCGGGCGTATGGCGCGTGCTTTGGTCGCTTTCCGAAGCGACGAACACGCACGTGCTGGACTGTGATTTTGTAAACATTGGAAAGATCTATAGACGTTTGCAAGCATGGCGTCCCGGCTGGTGCCCCATCCGTGCAAGCACGTGCAGCATGCACGTGAAGATAGCCAGGCCTGGAATTCCACGTGCTTGCTCACACGAGGAAGAGCATGGCGGCCGCCATATGCCCTGTTTGCAATCGTCTATAGACCTTTCCAAAAAGAAGCGTGTGGCCGGTGCCATTTTTAGTGTTTGTGCGTATGGCGCGTGCTTTGCTCGCTTTCCGAAGCGACGAACACGCACGTGCTGGGCTGTGAAGATCGCACGCTGGACTGTGATTTTGTAAACATTGGAAAGGTCTATCGGGACATGCGGTTCGGTGGTTGCCACGGGCTTTCGCAATAAATCTTACCAAGAAGGAATCAATTGTTGATTGACGTGTCAATGTTCTGCCAATGAAAAATTCTTCTGCAGGAATGCACGCTCGGTAGACTCAATCTTCCACGACACCAATGAAAGCGGACGTCTAGTAAACTGCATCGCGATTTACGGTATTTACCTCGCCATTATAAAAGCGAGTTTTAGTAGACCGTGTTTCCCCCTCCGCTAAGCCGCTCCCCTACCCGGAACTCTAGAGCCAAGGCCATCGGCGCGCAGGCGCAGTGGCGGTTTCTTCGTAGCGAAGGGTTAGCGGAGGGGGAAACACGGTCTACTAAAACTCCCTAACGACGACTGAAAAGTGACGTCACAAAATATTGTGTTTCACGGGATCCGGAAGATGTTGTAAAGGTTGTTACATTATGGTTCCCAGAAAACAAACGCCGTTGCAATATTTTCGGAACTACCGACACACATTATGTTGTAAGTACAGCTTAGGAGGAATATGATGAAAAGCATCAGTATAAATAGGAAGAAGTTTATTAGCAATGAAGACGCTATGATTGAGCGGCGTTTAGTGACGGCAAGTGATGAGCGTTCGGGAATTTATAAGTTCACATGATTGCTAACTATAGACACGCGGACAATGAAGACCTGTTTTGTCGGGAGATGGAGTTGCGGTAATGACCTGATATCGGACGACTCATGGCAGACGAACAAGCAAGTTTAGTCTCAGCGAATGGTAAGCGTCAAGTGTCAAGCACAGCACGTCGCTACCGACGTTGTTGACGTTTCGAGCACTTACCGCTTTCGACAAAAGTGTTGGCACCTGGGTTAACTTTGCGGAAAGACTTGAAGTCTTCCTCGAGTCCAGCGCCATCATGAACAGTAACTGAAAACTATCCACTATTTAGTCGGTGGGTGGCGAAACGTATCCGCACCTGCAAAGTCATGGTCGATGCGTACTGTAAGTGATTGAAAGTTTACATGATGCATGCCACGACGTCCAAACGCGTCATTGACGTTCTACGCTCTCTTTTTGCTACTTTTGGCCTACCGAAAAAACTTTTCTCTGATAACGCGCCGAATCTTCTTTCAAATAAAATAAACAAGTTTTTGAGAAAAATAAAAACGGCATCAGGCACCACATTAGTGCACCATACCATCCTGCAACTAGCGGGCAAGCGGAACAGATGGTGTGTGAAACGAAGAAAGCCTTCTTGAAGCTTACGGAAGAAGCAGTTCAGTGAAAAATCACCAGGTTCTTGTTCCGGCAGCACGCGACGGTCTTATCTTCCACCAGAAAAACACCCGCCGAAGCAATGTTCGGCGGACGAAGAGCCACACCCCTCGATCTCATGACACTATGGCCTAGGAACGAAGATCGAGAGATTCCCAGATCGGGAGTAATGGCAGTTTATTCGATCGGACAACTCGTCTACGTGAGGAATTTCAGCGGAAGTCCGGCCTTTCATGTAAAACTTGAGAAGAAAAGGCTCTATGTTGTTTTGCCAGGTGGTGTCATCCCTCTGAATACGTTGGATATCAATGCCCTTGAGCGTAAATATAACGAAATTGCAAAAATCTCTTTGTGTATTATGTAACTGCCCTTGTATTTTGTGGCAGAATCTATGGTGGTGATTTGGACCTTTCACCACGGCTCCTTTTTTTATTTTTCGCCTCATACTCTTTTGCGGTTTCGGTAGGCTATAAGAATCTTTTGGAACGGGGACACTTTACCTCAACGAGGCCATTTGTTCCAAGCAGTTCATCAGGGGATGCCGCTAGAAATCTGTCCTTCATATTAATGAATAAGCTGCACTTTCGCGCAGTGCAGTTTTCATGTTCCACGTACAATTGTAAAGCAGCATCCTCAATGATTCTACCATATTCTCTTGCGGGTGAAGAAAAGTCTTTGGGCACACGATACTTGAAACAAGTCTGGCACTGTACGTTGTGGTTCGATACCCACTAATGTCGTCGTCCTCATAGAGCCTCATCATTTAATCATTACCTCGTCACTTCATATTGCTCTTCATCAACAATAAGTACAATAGGCTATCGCCATATTACAATACATGAATTAAAAAATTGAGTCGTTCAGTCCCTTATTATGTTTATTATTTATATAATGTCAATACGTTACATTATCTCAAGACGATCGACGTCCATCGTCGATCTTCAAATGTACCTGTATATGAATTAGACGCACAATCACAAAGAACACAGCATGCCACCTCTTTTCTTTGGATTGTCTTTTTGAAACCAGCGCAAGCTGGCATCTTCTCTTCTGAGACGGTTAGAACGGTCACATAAAACCCGCGTTTCTCCTACCCGGCCGCTTCCTCCTCTCATCGTGTGTAGCTGGTTATAACTAAATAAGCTCTAATAATGGTGTATTATTCATATTTAGTTTCAGTTTCAGTCAGGGGAAAGGAGGTTCGCGGGAACTGTACTCCGTTTCAGCTTATGTTGTACGCGCGCAGCGAAGGCTAGAAACTCGAGCTCATAGCGTTGGCAGCTGCCCTTAATGCACGAGAGCTTGTGCCGCCGAGATTCGCCCAAGGGGCTCGTGCTCGTAGCCTTCCCTGCGGTACATCATTAGGTGAAGTAGAGTATAGAGCCGCTAAATGAGCTGCGCTTAGAGTATCGGCACTCCGTTCCCCTACATTGTTGTGGGCGCCGCCATTTTGGTGCTTGTTCAGAGCAGTCGCAACTGCCTATCGTCATGATTAAAAAGTGCGACTTCCTCAGCATTAGATACGGTGTTAGGAGGCTCATGTAAT
The DNA here is from genome assembly GCA_013358835.2 of Ixodes persulcatus. NCBI lineage: Eukaryota > Metazoa > Arthropoda > Arachnida > Ixodida > Ixodidae > Ixodes > Ixodes persulcatus. Next base: position 47,499 of record JABSTQ010004694.1, read on the forward strand.
CTTGCTTTGTTTTGTCGCGAACTGTTTAAACATTTGTGGAGGACGAAAAAGCGTTTCCTGTGATTTCAGATAAAGCTTCAGATAACTGGCAACCATGATTTTAAGCCACAATATGGTCAAGTGTCGCTACTCTGAAACGCAGTTAATTTAGCGGCACTGGCGTGAACAATGAGGAAGAGGCAGGCGTCAAGGGGTAGCGGCTTGTGGAACCCACGGGGCTTACGTCATGGCCCCTTCATGTATTACAAGCTCCTTGAACAAGGGCATGAATAGTGTCATTAAATAAGCTATGCTTCAGAGTAACGACACTTGGGCATATTGTGGCTTAAAATCATGGTTGCCAGTTATCTGAAGCTTTACTTAAAATCAAAGAAAACGCTTTTCCGTCCTCCACAAATGTTTAAACAGTCCGCGACAGAACAAAGCAATATTGCATCATCTTCCTCACACCGTATCTAATACTGAGGAAGTCGCACTTTTGAATCATGACGATCGGCAGTTGCGTTTGCTCTGCACAAGACCCAAAATGGCGGCGCCCACAACAATGTTGGGGAACGGAGTGCCGATACTCTAAGCGCAGCTCATTTAGTGACTCTAGGCACGAAGGAAACTCGGGTGTATTCGTTTCCTGTTCGTCTTTTTTGTTTATCGATTTCAGTCATATCGAATAATGAACACATTATATCACACTGCGCTTGTGTAATTATTCATCTTAGATTTATTAACCTGACCCAGTACTTAAATCATTCATTTGTCAATAGTAAATCTTCCAACATATTTTCTAAATGTGAAGGTAAAAAGACACGGACATTGATGATGATACAGACGCCAACGCCGCCCTCGAAAATTTCTTGAACATTAGAAATCAGCATTTTGTTTGCCATCTGGCAGGTAGCGCAACAAAACACCCAAACAGTTTTTAATTGTTTTTAAAATTAACCAAGCTCTAGAACTATCATAAAATCAAAGCAAGATCATTGTGAAAATCTAATACATCGCAATGTATTAGATTTTCCATGCAATAAATGTTTAGATGCCAATAAATTTGTTCGATGTCCATAAAAGATATGCGCCAAAAACAGGTAAGTTTGAAGGGCTCCTGGAGCGTTATGACTTTGAAAATTAAAAAAAGCCATCGTCCACTTCTTGGGCAACCATTGTAGTTCTAAATGTTCTAAAAGATTTTACCATTGTTTAATTATTTCCTCAGCGGCATTTGAAGCACCGTGACTCGAAGCACAAAAAAGTGCTACGTTTGATATAGAATATCTAAAAAATACAAAATTTACACAACATTAATTTTTGTTCTGCATATTACCAATTATAAGCACTACGCCTGTAGCTAATTTCATTGCCCTAGCGCATGCTATTAAAAACATATTTGTGCTGAAAAATTACAATTTTAGGGCAATATTTGGAGAGATGAACAAAACAAAGTAGTGCAAATACCAAAAAAGTACACCGTTACATTCTGCTCCAACATCATCTTAACAAAACTGCTCTATTGGAACCGTGTTATCTCTAATAGATTCTTCATGAAACATGAACCAGCGGAGCAAGTAAGGGTCCGCGCCATCATGTTCGCAACGCAACAAATGCGCATGAGCAGTATAAACCAATACATACATAATATCAAATGAAAGACGATTGCTTTCCCTTTCGAACGACATCAATCTTACAAAACAGTATTCTAAAGAGGATGAGTAATGACCTGGCAAAAAGTACATAAACTGCCACATTCAGTGAGATTCCGTGTCTTCGGAGTTCATTTTTCGTCAAATTCGGAGGGTGTCTTTCGGAGTTCATTTTTTGCCAAACATTCGGAGCTTATCGGTGTTTATTTTTGTTTGATTCCCGATTCTCCAAAATTCGAAAGTTAATTTTGCTGTTTTTTTTTTTTTTTTTAAGAATAAAAATAAATGTGTTTGGGGTGCTAGATGCAAAAGAACGCTCTTCTGTCAATATTTCTTCAGCTGTATTTGGCGTTCGTGCCATTGCCATTGGCAATACTAATTTGTCCCGCAACAAGAGTTGCAAACAAATGTTGCTTCGATATACGTCGATACTTTCAAATGAATAAACTCCTGGAGGCAGTCGCTGAAAAGCCTGGCTTCATAGAGTCATATACATCAACCTACCCGCGGCTGTGGGGGTGGAGTGGTAAAGGGTGTAATACAGAAGCTTCAACCGCCCTCTTCCCCCTTCTATAAACTCTGTATGGTTCATAGCTTTCACTGTTACAATATGACAACTCCTTCTTCCTCTAAAAAGCACAAATAGTTTGGCCCTAATTGGAAACCGGAACAGTGACTTTTAATCATTATGTCTAAACCCTGAGGCTGGGAAGGAACTTGAAGATAAACTAGAAGGGCCACAGAAAAAATGACCCGAAAGTACAACGTCACCCGAAAGTCCAATAACCGGTTATCCTAAATGAACTTTAACGAGATAATGGTAAGATTGCTTTTGCCAATGGTTCGAGATTTGAAAGAAAACTCGGTTGGCATTTTCTAGTGACCATTTAATTGTGAAGTAACGTATTTTTTTAGCATTAATAAATTGAAATTCGGAGCTTATCACATAAATTTGAATTGACGAAAATTTTACTGGCGGGTGTTTTCGGAGTTTTTCGGATTTATTCGAAAACACGGAACCCTACTTACAGTATACACATGCATTTTGACCCGCCCTCCCTCTCTCGGGAACCCAAGTGATAGACACCCCCCTCCCCGAAAACAATTCCTGGCTATATACGCCTCTGGCCAGGGTGGAGAGTAAAAATCAAGATGATCTAATTGGCGATTTAAATCAGACCAGTTTTACTATGGTGATCTAAAATCAAACCTTTCAACGCAAAAAAATAATCCTGGAACTTGTTTTTATTTCCAGTTTGTCTACCATTTGATGTTTTTATGTGTACAAAAACCAAAGAATCACCAGGCAAGAACGATTTAGATCAAGCGAAACACGAGCAAAAAGCAATGCTCGTCTGAGCTATTCGGAGCATGGAGCTTTCTCTCTACCTTCCACTTCGTCAATTACGTAAAGTCCCATTGCTCCACGAAGGATAATTGCCCGATGAATGGAAAGTAGCCGGTGTCGTGCCAGTTCTCAAAACTGCTTCCAAATTAAATGTGTCAAACTGCAGGCCAATTTCACTTACCCCTATGCGTTGTAAAATACTTGAACATATCTTGCACTCAGCGTTGATGAAGCACCTTGGCTCGATTGGATTTTTGAATGAACATCAGAATGGTTTCCGTAAAGTTTTTCATGTACGACACAACTGATACAATTTTACCGTGATAATGCCGTTAAACTTGATAACAAGGGCCAGGTTGACTGTTTATTTCTTGATTTTAGAAAGGCATTCGACACTATGTCTCAAGCAATATTACTACAGAAGCCTGCAGATTTAAATGCTGATATTACTGTCAGAGGATGGATAAAGGATTATTTAACTTTAAGGCGGCAGCAAGTGTTTGTAAATGGAGCATGTTCGGGCCGTGTTTTCGTTACATCCGGTGTGCCACGGGTATCGGTATTAAAGCGGATTCCACCCAGGTTATGACTCGAGCGATCTAAAACGAGTTGAAAGATGGTGTATAACTAATAGAATGACCTTGAATATTAGGAAATGCGTCCATTTATGTTTCACAAGAAAACGCGAGAAATTGATTAATCAGTACTTTCTCAACAATGAAACAATTAGCACTGAAGCCACATATAAATATCTGGGTGTGATATTCGCTGAAGACGGGTCATGGACAGCGCAAGTGGATAGCGTGGTTTGCAGGGCAAGCAGGGCTCTTAGTTTTTTACAGCATAATTTAAAACATGTAAGTGAGGAATTTAAAGGGATATTTCAACGAAATTTGAAATATACCCGTCGGGTTCAAAAATAGGTTGAATATGATCCACAATATCCGTAAATGACAGTCGCACGTTTGTATTTTGAGCCTGGTGGCTGTATTTTTTGTTATAAACGGCCCACCGTGGCAAGTGCTCGGAGAACAGCCAGCGGAGAGCATGTGACATTCATCGCAATCGTGACATAGTTCGTCTCGGGACGAGCAAAGCTACGGCGAGGGTGACGTCGAGAGGATGACCTAATCGTTCCAGCCACCGAAGCGGCTGCTCTTGTACAAATTTTGAGGTTCGGGTTAATCTTCTATAATCTTGCAGGGGGACAATAGCGACTTCTGGGACACACAAAAGGGATGCACTGTCATTTCGGCCGATAGTGGCATTACGACCGAGCGTGCATTACAGCCGAGAGGGGTGGAAGGGACAGGAGAGGCTTTGAGGCCGAATAGGGCATAACGGCCGAGAACTGCATTAGGGCCGATATTCTCTAAATGGGCTGGTGGGGCCGCCTCCTCGGGGGTTGCGTTGTGGTTGACGACTATAGTTGCCACCATATTTAATAGATGGCGCCACATATTTCTTTTATTTGTCAATGCACATTCTATCTCTCCGTGACGGCAAATACTGCGTTTTTGGTTTTATTGCTTCATTCTTTACGGAAACGTGTTTGGCACGACTCCTCAACTGAGAAGTGCCTAACACGAGTAGGCCAGGTACGCGGCAAACAACTTCATCAGCCCCCACAAGGCGAACACCTCGCGACAGTGGAGCTACATGAGTGCCGCAGCAGGAATGGGAGCGGCAGCCATGTCGAACCTACAGCACCACTTCGCAGACAACATCAACGGCTTTCTTGATGAAGTGTCCTGGCTGCTGGGGCTAAACATCTAGGCAAGAAAGGGCTTGGCGGCATGATTTTTTTTTTAACATGGCCAGTGTGTTTTTAATATTTTCTAGCCTGCAGGCATGTGTTTTCTTCAGCGTTTCTCTGTAAAAAAAAATGAAAATAAAGTTTTTAAAATCAACCTCACTCATCGTTTTCGTAGCCGCCCGATAGAACCAGAGACATAATTAATTTAGTTGAAGTGCTGAAAATTGAAAAGATGCAATCAATTTCTCACTGAGCTCTTAAAAGCCCATTATTAGAACATAGAAATGTTATACCAAGAAGGCGCCCTAAATTTATAGCATTTATTTGGAAATGCGCGTGCCTCTGTGTGTGCGTATAATAATCCCAATAGGCAGATGAAGGAACTACTGATCAAAAGAATAAGAGATTATAAAGCGCAGAAAGTCAAATAAATAGTAAATGAAAAAAATTCGGCTAGGCAAGACCGGCCTGCCGACTGGTGCCGGCCGTGAAGGGTGAAAACAAACCCAAAACCGCAGTATTTGCAGACACCGACAGATTGCGATCTGCGAAGAGACCTCGGCGAATGACGAGGTTGAAAATATGTTAAGCCTAAAAATGAAGTCTGAGTTGTGATACTGAAAATGACGTTTCATCCGTCATGCTCATTGTGGCACCATCTACCTTATTTGCTGGCTACTAACGTCGTCAGCCACAACGCGACCCCCGAGAAGGTGGCCGCACCAGTCCACTCCAACGAACCACTCCCGGCCCTTCCGCCCCTCTCGGCCCATATGCTCTCGGCCGTAATGCGACTCTCGGCCTTAGCGGGATGCTCCCGCTCGGGAAGAGGGGAGTTCCTCCTTCCCCTCTATTCTCGTCGTGGCCGGAGGCGAGACAGTTACCGTCACTAGCTGACAAGGTTCCTTGACGGGCATTACAAACGAGGTGTTAGCGACATCCACCAGGTGCTCTTTGCTAATCGTCTAATTCGTTTTAAAATTCCTTTTCGTGACTTTTTTAACAAGATATTGGTGTGTTCGATGTGATACTGCTCCTTTGAACACATATACACCAAAAAATGAGCGCCGAAATTTCGTTTATGTCAGGCCGATTTTGGAATATGCGTGCCCTGTGTGGGATCCGTTTTACTAAGTTCGCATAAACGCGCTTGAACGCATTCAATCTATTGCTGCTCGTTTTGTCCTCCAATCGTTTCTTAGCGCATCTGAAATGACAAGGGAACTGGGCTGGGTATCTTTAAATGAAAGGCGTAAAAATCTTCGACTCAAGTTGTTTTATTCAATTTATCATAACCAAACAGGAGTTCGTGCTTCATCGTTTTTATGTTCACCTAATAACCATTCATCACGATTAGATCATTGCTGCAAGGTTCGACCGTATCTCTCCAGGACAAATATTCTCAAACATTATTTAGTTGTTACGACCGTTGAAGAATGGAATTCTTGACCGGCGGAAGTGGTGTGCCATGTAAATGCTAATGATTTTTATAAAACTTGTGCC
>JABSTQ010004695.1:0-33539 GCA_013358835.2 Ixodes persulcatus
GCCCGGCCAGTGCGAGTAGGCCTCGAGAAACTTGTACGCCTGCACCGTGTCGGCCGTGAACTGGCTTGGCAAAAAAACTAAATAAACGACGACGTGAGCCGTCGACTTCGGTGGCAGCAACTTTACGTCGGAAGTCCAGCAGGCCTTGTTTACGGCATACGGATCCTCGTAGGCAACGCCGTCCACGCACAGTTTGTTTCGGTACCGTTGCCGTTTAGGCTCGGGCAGCGAGCTCAAATAGTCGGGCATAGCATACGACATGCGTTGTCACGAAATACGACGCACAAATAAAGATACAAGCGTCCCTACAACAGCAACAACGAGCGCACGCCATAGAACGCGATGGCGAAAACACGGAGAGCCGGGCTGCTTTTGCCCACATAGCTCCGCGCATGCGCGGCCTTCCGGCCGTGTTGGTAAACAGAGTCGCTCCGCGTGTCGGTGCACCCTAATGAAGGCCCCCGAGCTGTTTAGGGGCACTTGCAAAGTACAAATAAATAAAATAAATACAAGAGTATACGTTAGTCAGCGATGTTTTGACAGCCCGCGTTCGTCATTCGTGCTTAATACAGCGAAGTTGTTACGTGCTACGATCTGGAAAAAAATGCGTCCATGGATGTTAACATCCTTTGTTCCGATTGGTCGTGGCAAGTATAAATAAAAAGAGGGGCAACCCGCGTGAGTCAGCCTTCCTTGGCATTATTAGATAGTGAGGTCCTGATCCCTCATTATAATCTACGGTCACCGACTTATCTCAGCTAAGAGTGCGATGTGACGAGGCTGAGGCAGAACGCACCGGGCTAACCTTTTCTTTCGCTTCCGCAATGCTAATAAAGAGACTTGGGCTCAATCGGGGAAAACTGTCCTCGAGGTGTGCCTTGAAAAATCGGGTTTAGAGCTTACAACCTCATGTATTTTGAAAGGGCTCATCGCTTTTATATATGTATCCTCATTCAATCAGTATAGCAATTTGCTGTAACTTCGTCGTAAAACCTAAAATAGCTACCAACCAATGGCTTGCTGTGTTCCTCTGTTTCTTGACGTAGCCATTTCCTATCGACGTTATCAGTTGCTCTTTAGACTCGATATAGATGTAGTATAGTTGCCGTAAAGATAACAGCTTCGCTGGTCCTCCGTCTTCACGTGAAGTGGATTTGCTCTATAATTTTTTTTTTGTCAAATTTGAAGTACAAGTAAGGATATTTCTATATAGCAAGTAGATTTATAAATTCCTTCGATTATGATAGCTGCGACAGATTTCTCGTTTACATGCCACACTTTACACACTTATTATTACAATTATAAAGTTTAGAAGCGGACAAGTGGAATGTTGGGAACAACCTTCACGATTTCAGCTGAATTTTCGTTTAACAATGGTGCACAATAGCGACAGACAAAAAAAAACTGTTTTATATTCAAGTAGAAAATATTCGTTCAGAACCACTATTTGCCGCAGTCAAAATCCACTATTTGCAACCGACTACTATATTCCAGCAACCATTTTTTTAATATCTTCTTATTGAAGCTGGGTTTTTCGCCAAATGTACCGTGAAATAAATATGATTGCATTTTTATCATCCCTTTTGATTTGATCCTAAAAGTTGGTTTTGAGAACAGGCGACACATAAGGTTATGTCAAAGCTTAGAGACAACCAATGGCAATTAAATGCCTGGTTTAGACAGTCACGTTGGTTGCATTTAGGGCGACCGAAGCGAAAGCAACGACAAAGTCACCAGGACAAGTGTTTTTTCTTGTACAATGTGGCAAGAAAGCGACGAGTCCCGGCCGTCCCAACATCCCGCTTGTCACCACCGTTTTGGTTACTGTGAACGGGACCGACATAAAGGTGCAAACCACCTTTCAGTTCACATAACATACAGCGTGGAATGCTTTGAATGGCAGCTCCATCAAGCTGCACAAAGAAGATCCCCAATTCTCCATTCGAGGAAAGAAAACACCGTGCCTGGTCCAGGGCTCCAGGCATATGTTCCTCACAACGTTCTGCTGTGGAAGACCGGACAATCATTTTTCGGCACAATGAAACAAACGAGGTATCTTCATAAACAGAATGACTCTCATTTTATTCGTATAACAGAATGCTCGCAAAAAAAACAAGATGACGTCGAAACGGACGACCACTGTTGGGGTCGTGAAGACATCAGCACAGCAGTAGCAGGCGGTCGTGAGCACCGCTGCCTTCTTTGTCTTTAGAAGCTTCCATATCTGCAATTGTACCTCCTAGTGAGCACCGAGAGAATTTACAAAAAACTCGGGAGAAACAAAATAGTAACAAAAATGCAGGCAGTGTTGCCAAAACTGCAGCAGTCGTAAAAAGGCACTCGTCTCTGAATTGATGCACAATGCATTTTTCACATATACTTAAAGGGATTGTCCAGTCAAATTTTGTATTCGAGAAAACAATTGAATATCATTGTTTTTGCCTCGAGACGGATCGTACGTGCCATAACTGAATTTTATATGCCCCTCTGCGTGAGTAATTGAATTTATGCTGCTCCAATCGCATTCTAGCGTAAACGCTGCTTTCGTTGGCAACATTGAAGCTCTGACGTCACAAAACACAAAGCGAGCAGTTTTGTCTTCCTCAGCGTGCTTCGTTTTTGTTGTTGTGCTCGACTTGTTTCGTAGTTGGGTGAGATTTTTGTTGCGCGGTTGGGTGCCACAACCACCGGGCAGCACATGCGAGCCACACTTTTCCGCGAGACGTGCAGTTACGAGCGAAGTGGATCGTCGCCGTGCGTAGGGACTAGGTTACCGTCAAGATCGAGATCCCGCTTATGCAGCAATCATCTCACAGAAGAGAGCTACGAGCTGAGCTCTAAGCGGACAGAAGGCTCGTAAGCTGAGGTGTGATGCTGTGCCAACGATATAAAACTACGTCCATCCACTCCTCGCCCAAATCAGATCAATCAATTTGATTATGCAGCGAAACCGAAACCAACAGCTAGGCCATCTGGAAACGATACCAAAAGTTGTATTTAGCACGCGTGCAGCCCGATTTTGTTTGACCCGTGGGTGAAAATGGAGCGTGACTATGATTCACCAAGGTCGTTCAAGTCAAGTGACGACATGCATTTGAACGATTCGCCGTTTGTCTTCGACCCGCGGACATCGCCTCTGAGAGAACGACCCGCAGCCTCTTCACCGATCCAGTGGATCCGCTGACATGTGTACCCAGATGCCGCTTCGTGTACTTAGGTGCCGCTTCAGAGGCGAATTCTGCATCCTTTGCTTTGCAAACGCCCCTAGTTTGATCGGTGGCCTTCGCAGTTGTGTTTGCGCGAAACGGCATATGTTTGCTCGAAGCTTATGGCTGTCTGCGAGTAATTTCCTGCTAAAAGGCGTGGCTTTCTTTGCACATGCTTGGGAACTGCATTAAAATAACCGTATTTAAGTAGGGTACAGCCTAGGAGACTATATAATTCGAAACAAAATACAAGACATCCATCGACCAACGCTTGTTATCCCGACCATACGACAAACCTTTGCGTTTTGTGACGTCACACAGCACCTACGGATGTCAGCCATTGACACTGGCGAAATTCGGAGTGCAGTTTCGTACATAGGCTCATGAAAGGTTTAATTAATAACGGGAGATCATATATCAAAATAAAAATGACGTTTGTCTACATGAAGGATCCCTCGACGTAACGAGCGCAAGAACTTAAGTACTTCCGGTTTCGACCGGACAATCCCTTTAAAGCGGCGGTGCAACGATTTTAAAACTTTGGCCAACGAACTGTGGGGTTTATCCTGCGTCACCTACAGAACGAAAAACGGAAAACCATTTTCTCTCGCGTGCGCAAGTTTTTACGAAGAACGAAACAAATCAAGGTCAGATTACCCTTAAACTCTCGCAACGTCTTTCGAGTGACGCCAATGGGAGTACCCCCGGTTTCGCCTTGGGTTCTGCCTTTGGGGCCACCGGATCTCTTTACGCGACCGTCGACTCTTCAAGGAATGGCGCAGCTGAAGGTTGCAGCGAGCAATTGAGACAAAACACAGCTCGCCACGTGGCGGCAAAGAGGGACTGGTTTCGTTGACTTCCCTATACTCCTTGTGACGGGACACCTTGGTTTCCGTAACCGCCACACGTGACTGCAGTTCAGCGAATAATGTGTTTTTTTCCTCTGCGATTACGAGGCGGAATCGCAGTTTCCGCCGCGTAAGCATTAAAAAAAAAACTTGAAAGCTGAAATTTTTTTTAACGTTGGAATTGTTGCACTGCTTTTTTAAGGCCGGCTCGGACATTTCCATCTGAGTGGGACTGACTGCGTCATAAACGCTTACGACTGATTGCGACGAGGAAACACACTGGTGCCACAACCAGACAGCCCCGGAACGTTTCCAATCTGCGTATAACTTGACAAAAGGTTCTGTAGCGTTTGCGAGATCAAATAAGGATCAATCGTTACAAATCCTGTGCCTACTCTAGGATGAGCCTCTGAAAAACACACGAAATGCCGTATAAAACTTGAGAAGCTATAAAATATCCTACTATTAGTTTCAAATAATACGCTATTCGATATTCGCTTCGAAATTAACTGCGACATTCATACCTTTCAAAGTGTTGAGTGCAGCAAAGTAGTCCCGTTGAGTGTGCTTTTTACCAGGCACCAGTGCACTGCAGAGAAACAGTACACGCGAAGCTGACACCGCAATACTGCGAACCACGCTTCACCGCAGCACAGCCGCATGCTTAAGAGAAAATCACACCTTTAAAGTGGAATGATGCACACCTGGTATATTAAAACAAAAAAAAAGGACTTTGTGGATGTTCATATTTACATTGCAGTTTTAGAAATTAAACTGCGGCTATTATGCAAGAGTATATGTTAGGCAGTGGTGTCCTGACGAACTGCCTTTGACATCCATTCCTTTTTTTCTTTTTTTCGAAATTGAATTTGAAGGAAGAATTAATATTTTCATTACAAGAACTTTTATAAATCTCTGCAGGTTTAATTTCATGTCAATTCCATAGTTTGCTTGCCAACCCAATATAGGCATTGGACTTTCTCAGGTACAATCCATAAATAATTAGAATAAAATTAACTAGGCTTAGAAGTAGAGAAGTGGTGAAAGCTTGGGAACAACCTTCAGCTCAATTTTTGTTTAAGCAGAGCGCAACAGCAGGGAAAGGCTTGGAGAAAGACTGCAGCAGCTATTCGACATTCAATTAAAAAGCTTTGGTCAAAACTACTGTTCGCTTTGCACTCAAAAGCTGCTACATTTGCACGTGATTACTGTTCCACTCTCCCGGGGAGACAGACTTTCTCTTCGAAAGTCTCATGTAAGCGAGGATCGAGGAAGCTCTAGAGACGGCGCACGAATTGCCCGGATTAGGAACTAAAACTTTGCAAAACTCTAGCTTTTAGGCTACACAAAACTCCGAAAAAGTGGAATCTTAAGCCTTTTTGGGGACCACGTTCGTCGCGGCACGTAGAGCCACTACTAAATAAGTCACGCCCAGAGTATCAGAACTCCACACCCCAACTATCTGACGAGCGCCGCCATTTTGGTGCTTAGTATAGGGCGGCCGCGACTGGCGATAGCTACCATTTCAAAATGCGACTTCCTGGGCTTTTGATATGGTGTTGGGCAATATATTTTTTCCGTCGCCGACTGTTCTAACGTTTCTGAAGGACAGACAAGCGTTTCCTGCGATTTCAGGCAAAGCTCCGGACACAATGATTGGCAATCGTGATTTTAAGCATCAAGTTGGCTGAAAGGTCGTTACTCTGCAGCGTAGCTTATTTAGTAGCTCTGGTGGAACTCCATGCACCAGGCCCACGCAGCTTCCAGCGTTCCGAGAAATGTTGCTAGAGTCTGGCACTGCTGTGCATATATAAGCACCCCTACAAACTGGCAGCTGCAAAACATGCCATTTTGTCGCTTTCTTCTTTTCGTACTGTAAAGCGAGGGTAATGCATCACGGGAGCAACGGTCATTGTCTCGTCGGTTTCGGGTGTGCCGAGGTTGTGACGGGTGGGTCCGCTGGCTTCGGATCGCGTGAAGGGAGTCGTGGTGGCACGTCTCCTTTTCATCATTTGACTCGGCTGGTCACAAACCAAGTGTGAAAATGCGTGGGCGATACTGCTCTGCTAAATGGTGTGGTAATTCTACTAAGATGCCCAATGTCTCTCTTCTGCTGTTCCCAACGAATCAGAGGTATGGTCTTGGCTCAGACGTAATTTTGCCGAAATACCAAAAGTGAACAGAAGAGCGCTACAGTGGACTCCCATTAAACAAAACTTGCTTAAACGGAAAATTCAAACAAACAAAACTCTAAAGGGTGTCTCGGTTGGTTTCCTATGTATTTAATGATAAATTCTACAGGTAATCGAAACCCCCTTTTTCGCTTACTTCGGTTAAACGGGGCCAAAACAAAAACTACCAATGGCAACCGCGGACATCAGAAATTGCCACAGCCGTCTCACAACCATGGAGTACGCAATAGCCAAGACAGAGAACACTTTAAAAGGGGAAGGAGTTATGTTAAAACAAAATTTATACAAATATTAAAAAAAGAAGGAATGACGAAATGTTAGGCTAGGTGGCGCAAGCTGCCGCCCGTTACAAAGGGTACAGCCATTAGGTACTATTCATCCATCGATCCAAGCCATTATAATAAGGCAATCCAATTGCCATTAGGGTTAGCACCTCGCCTTCAACTTGTTGCGCGTCATGTTTACCATAGAGTCGGCAAAACTTCAGTCGTTCCTACCAGCACCCGCTTGCCGTGTTGTGATGGAAGCGATTTCACTTGCTACGAAAATGAAGATCCTTCAAGAGCTGAATCGTGATGACCTCTCAAAGACGGAGATCGCAAAAAAGTTTGATATCCCGAAGTCTACACTCTCAAGGATATCAAAAAACAAAGAAAAGATTAAAGACACTCTAAAACGCGGAAACTTTGTCACCCACCGAAGACTAATGCGAAAGACGCCTTTTGAAGAAATAGAAAACGCCCTTTTTCTATAGTTTAAGCACGTGCAAAGTGCTAATTTCCCGATCAGCGGCCCAATTCTCGAAGAAAAGGCTGGAGAGATTGCGTCTCAGTTAGGAATTGACAACTTCAAGATGAGCGACGGTTGGCTCAGCCGTTTTAAAAAGCGGCAAGGCCTATTCTTTAAAGGGTAACTGCAAAGAAAAAAAAGTGTTTTTTTAAACAGCCTAATTGGGACAAGCATGTCACAAAACAAATGTTCTGCGAAAAAAATAATTTTTTTTAGCAATATTTTTGCCACAGGACGTAATTTAGTCAGAGTCAGAACCTCTCCACATTTGAAACTCCTGCTCCTTCGACCCCCGCGGAGGAGAAGTACGCCCCGCCCCTCACTCTCCTTGCGTTGCGGAGTTGAACGACGCAGCGTCTCGACTTCCGGCAAGATCTGGCAACAACGCACGTTAAACATGGCACCGGTATTGTTTTGACGGGACACCAGACGCTGAGCTGTTTGCGAGCACATAGCGAAGACGTGACCGGAGAAGTGCCCCTGTGTGTGCTTTGAAAGCGAAGGGAGTCACAGGGTCCACGAGTGCGCAACCACAAGCCAAGGTTCTCGACAGAGCTGCGTTGACTTCGGCGATCTCGTTCTGTTTGGTGCAACACGGCGATGCGACAAAGAGCTGAAACGTTCATGGTGAATGTGGTACGGTGCTTGGAAGTAGACACCCACACTAACACGGAGCGCAAATTGGTTGTTGTGGGGTTGAAGTTCAACGAATTCAGTCCCGTCGTCGTCAGCTGATCCAGTCAAACTGGTCCGGGAGGACGCAGCGAGCGTTTTTAAAAGTAAATCTTCCTTCGTTCCGTTCCAAAATGTGGAAGATTCCCGACGCATACTGTGAGTAAAAAGTTGCGGGCGTTTTCAACAAAATTACGTCGTTTTAATTAAACAATGGACTCCGAATTGTTGTCCTAAATCTGCAGTTTTTATGCTTCGTGTTGTTGGACTGCGTTTGCACAGCGACGCGTTGCGCTCATTGTGCGGTGTGAATAAATTTGGGCGAGATTTCGTACCTGCCCTCAGATGCATGAACTGAGACCATTTTTTACGTAGTAAACATAGTGTTTTTTTTATTTTGTGTGTCTAGTCGCGGACGTTAGGTGCACCCGGTGTGAATCTCGACGGCCTCCGGAGCGATATGACGAGAACGTAACTGGACACGTTTGTCGCTACGCGAACGCTCGATTGCCTCCAGCCAAATAGCATTCCTTTCGGGGCGAAATGGCTGCTGGAAGGCTCGCTGTCGGGATCACTCATCTGACATCTCCGAAAAGTGGGTACTTGCATGCGCAAGCAAGCAAAAAAAAAAAAAAAGCACGCTAAGCAAGCAAAGAGGAAAACGAAAGAACCGTGCTATGAAAGCCAAAACCCCGCGTCGCTTCTTATCACTAACACCTGCGACAGCTGCTAAACACACACTACTTCACTTCAAGAAGTCTCACTCAAGCACCTGGGTCAGCACGAAACACTGATCACTTCGGCGAAACGATTAGTCGGGTAGGCGAGACAGGCGGGAGCAGAGACTTCGGCGGCCATGAAAGAATGGCGAAGCTTTTGTTTGTTATGGTATGAATCCAAACGGAAGTACCCGTCTTGTAAACCTTTTGTAAAGAATAATAACTCTCATCACATGGGTTATTCTTTAAACGTAAAAATATGCCGCTCAAAAGAAAATTGCAACATATAACAAAGGTTTAACAACCAAGATCTAAGCTGTCAATCAAACTCTTAGCCAATGAGAAGTATAGCAGCCGATTGGGATTAACATCACGAAATCTCAACTTCGTGGCGCACGATTTAAAACTGACCAAATAGCCGCAACCTAAAATCAGTCTCACGCAATAAATATTGCTGTAAAAATGTTTTTTTTCTCGCGGAAAAATTGTTTTTTGACGTGCTTGTCCCAATTAGGCTGTTTGAAAAAAAACTTTTTTTTTTTGCAGTTACCCTTTAAGACTATTTCTGGGGAAAGTGCAGCAGTCAACAGAAACCTATGTAGCAACTGGCAGCAGGGGCGCTTGTAAGAAATTCTGTAAACCTTCGGAGCACGAGATGTATACAACGTCGACGAGCTGGGACTGTTCTACAAGGCGCTCCCAACCAAGACCCTCACCTTCAAAGGGGAAACCTGTACTGGGGGTAAGCGAAGTAAAGAGCGCATCACAGTGCTGGTAGGGGCCAACGTGGACGGCAGTGAAAAGTTGAGGCTGGTGGTTGTGGGAAAAGCGCAAAACCCTCGTTGTTTCAAGGGTGTGGTACTGCAAAGTCAAAGAAAGCAGCAAAGAAAGGCAGAGCGTGAAAAACTACGAGGACAAAAGAAGCAGCAGGACAACGTATCCAGTGGGCGCCATTCCTCAGTGTGCAGTAAAGGCATCCAAGAGCTGCCCGTCACTTATATATGCAAACGGAAAAGCTTGGATGACGCAAACGATTTTCAAAACCTGGCTGCGAGAACAGGATGTGAGATTTACCCGTGAGGGCAGGAAAGTCGTCTTCATTGCAGACAACTGCCCTGCCCATGGTGAAGTGGATGGGCTTGAGTCCATCAGTCTCAAGTTTCTGCCACCGAACGCAACTGCAGTAATCCAGCCAATGGACCAAGGTGTTATTCAGAACCTGAAAGTGTACTACCGCCGCCAGCTACTCCACCGAATGCTTCTTTGTGCAGACAGTGGGAAAGATTATATATAGTGTGAACTTGCTTTCGGCACTTCACATGCTGGCCTATGCCTGGGACCAAGTTAAAGTGTCGACCGTGCAAAGATGCTTTCACCATGCAGGCTTCGCAAGACAAGAAGTCATTCTTGACGAGGAAGGGGATACTGCTGATGCTAATGCGGCTGATGCTGACATCCTTTTTGGTCAGCTTGTCTCTTCCACTTCTTTCACGCAACAAGATTATGAAAAGTTAGATGCAAACGTTGCCACATGCCGTGAAGAGAGCATTGAAGAGCTGGTAGCATTGAGCTCCAGTGAAGATGACGTGGAATGCAGTGACCCTGGTCCTGCTGCAGTGCCAGACTGCACAGCGAGGGAGGCTGTTGCTCTCTTGCAGCGCTACTCTGAGTCTGAAGGATGTGCGGAATTTCTGCGGAACCTCCAAGGCATGCACACCTACTTCGTCAAAAAGCGATTACAAAATGCAAAACAAACTACCCTTAACTATTTTTCTAGTCAGCAACATTAGCTGCGCATCATGCTTGTGAAATAAAGTCATATATCACTCATTCTATGTGCTTTGCTTAAATAAAACTTCCGATAAACGCAACAAAGTTTTCTGTCCCTTCAAGTTCCGTTTAAGAGGAGTCCACAATCTGTTCTGCTAATTTTTCGGCGGACGCATTTTCAACAAGAAGCGTTTAAAAAAGAATGCTGTGCTGTCTGTCGGCATATCAAAACCAATGCAGGAGAATTTAGTACCACCCGGTAAGTTGCAGGGAACATTGATAAACATCCTGGTTTGAGTTTGGCTTGTTTATCGACATTTCTTAACACATGATTAATGGGAGTCTGCAGAGAGTGTCGTCCTTGGAAGTAACTTTTAATTAAGTTAAGAGGTCTAATATTTACAAACAAATGCATCGCCAAATTAACCCACCTTTGTGTTTTTAAAGATTTATTTGCAAGGGTCTAGGTTCATTCGGACTACGGAACTCGTTTTCTTTTCTCTCTTGCTGTGACGAGTGGTGTGTAAGTAATTTTATGCTATATTAATCAGTGTAGTATTGTGTAGGTTTGTGATCATATGCTGTGCTGTATGGTATGTAAATAATTCAGTGCGAACTACGCAGCGCGAACGAAGCCGACGGACGAAACGGCGGCGGCTCTAGTATCCTCAGTGGCCGTTCTGTATACCACGCTCGCCAGATTCGGTCTGTTTCACCCTTTGCACTTTATCGGGGGCCCGTTTCAGTGCATGTGCTTCCCACAATTTCCTTTGGGACCCAAAAGTTTGTGACGAATTGTCCATGAAACTTCGGTACATAGAAATTTCTTCAAATGAGACTTTGTTACATAGAGGTCAAAAATACATGGCGTGCATATGCTTGCGGTTAGAAAAAGTTATGTACTTCGTTACATCGGTGGTTTCGTTACATAGAAGTTCGTTACATCGAGGTTTGACTGTATTCATTCATCCATCCGCCCTCTGCATCCATCCGACTACTTAGCCGTCTAGGGGCAGGCGTGATACATACAAAAGTACCCCTACAAACCCCTTCCCTTTTCCTCCACCTTCTACTGTGGCGCACCCTCTCTTCTTTACTTTCCTCTCTTCCTCCTCTTCTCTTTCTCTGGCTACTCGAGCACAGTTCAATGCTCAAGGCTACAGCTGTGTAAGCCTGACTCAACCGCAAGTCTGGCAGAGGACAGATGTCCACCGCCGACAGCATGCAGTCCGTTCTCACCGAGGGAAAGTGCGCTGGACGGCTCGTAGGGCACCAGAAGCTGGCCAGAGGAGTTGTACACCCTCAGGTGGGGCAGCCTCCTGGTGAGGGACTCCAGGGGGGGGTCGTCAACCTGCAGCACGTCCGGGAGCGGAGGTCACGCAGTGCACAAACCGTCCGCACAGGTTGCCCTCCCACTCGTTGCAGGTCATTCGTTTGTTTAACGGTACTGCCAACCACATAGGAATCTTCTTGAAGCATAAGCACCGTTCACACACTTGCAACCGAGCAGGATGGAGAGAGACAGGACAGGTTTTTAAGCCTCTTGCGATGTCGCAGGACCAGATCTGCTGCTGCGGAGCAGGTTCTCCGCCGTCGCAAGAGGCTTAAAAACAGGTCATGTCTCTCTCCGTCCTACTCGGTTGCAAGTGTGTGAAAGGTGCTTTATTGAGCGGGCGAAAAACGCAGAGTTACTCAGGCGTGGACGCACGGGTGGCATCCGATATTTCACCAAAGAAAGCTACTGCGCATGTTCAAAATGCGTATCGCAGCCCCGCAGACAAAGACAAGACAAGGCACAGAAAGCGATTCTTTGAATTGTCTATGTAAAGCAAAGGCAAAGGCGGAAACCGCTTCGGGCTTTACAAGAGGACACGGGGAAATGAAACGGAAAGCAAAAATAGTGTCCATAACTCGAAGTATCGAAACAGATTGGTAGCACACACAAACAGGGACACCCTAATACGAACCAAAAATGCAAAACTGAAACGGGTTCGGCTAAGGCAACGGTTCTGAAACTGCGGTCGATGGATTTCCAGGGGTTCGCACCGATACGGAAAAGGACCGAAATTGTTGCACCGAACCTCATCGCAGCTATGGCAGAGTTCTCACTAGTCGCAGTGTCATGGGCGCACCAACCGGGGGGCAAGGGGGGCGCTTACCCCCTTAACTCTCAGGGGGGGGGGGGGGGGGCAAGGCATGTGTTTTGCCACCCCCCCCCCCCCCCTTAAACAGCCGCCACTGGGCAGGCCAAGCAGTGGCCGGCGGCGCCCAAGGGATACCAATAGCATCCCCCCCCCCCCCCCCCTGGCCCTAAAGGGGGGGTAGGGGGGGAATGGTTTGCCGGCCCCCCCCTCCCCCCCTCAAACACAAGTTGGTACACCACTGCACAGTGTGCACTTGCTGGTTTCGAGATGCTAGTGAATTTTCAATACAGCCTCTTTTGAAGGACCAGATATGTGTTGCCACTTCTGCTTTCACCCTGCGAGACCACTTTGTCTGGGCTCATCCGCAGGACGTCGGAGACAATAGGCGTGATCCACATTCGGCCAGATCGACGACTTGGACTTTCTCTGATTTATGACGACGTGAGTTCACCGGTGCGTGCGACGCATCGTTGCTGCATAAACATATTCAATGAGGGTCTGCAGATCACCTCTGAGATAGTTGGGGTTCTGCGGTGACACAAAGTAAGAGATGTGCCGACCCATAATCTGTTACGCGGGTTAAGAACAGCAGAACAAGCTCCTCTCGCAAAGCTCTCTGCTTGTCATAATTGGCTGTTTCTTCCTCTCCATTTGCCTCCTCTCCAGTGTTTGCTCTGCTTAAGTGGAAAATCCTCCCTTTCTTGACCCGCAACAGACCAAACGGTAATAAACGTTATGTGAGCACCTCGGTAAAGGCTGCAGTCGATCGATCGACAACAATTGACAGTAAACTATTGTTCTCGTCGACGTTGCGAGGTGAAGAGGAATACTTCCCGGTTTATTCCCCTTCGTGGCACTACCGGAGCGGTTGTGGGGAAACGTGCATGGTACTCACCATTTCGCTCAGCTGCAGGCGCAGGTAGCGTAGCTTGGGCATGCTGACGGCCAGGCCGGCCAGGCACAACCTTTGGACCTCGTACGGGCCCGGCAGGAACAGGCTCTCGAGGTTCCTGCCAGGGAGGAACGCCATGCTCGTCTGCCCCTCGCATGTTCTGGAATCTATGGGGGACCCCCCCCTAGCCACACTGGCCAGGAGGCACGAGCCGCTGACCAACTCCAAACACTTGAGTCTGCTTACGACGGAGTTCTTGCGATCTCTTCCGACCACCGAACACACTGGCACGCTGGCACCATCTACGAGCTGACCTTGGAACTGTATTTCGCTAAAGAGAAGGCTTTGAAATATTTTCAACAACAAATGTATGTACTATCTAAAAGAAATGGTAGCTCGCAACATTTTTAGGTTTTTCCAGCCAAAAGGGAAAGAATGATGCAGAAAAAAGGTAGGAAATACGGAAATGCTGAGTGTTTCGCGGCTACCCCGCAGATGGCGCCAGTGTGATCTAAGCGCTTGTGGCAAGAGATTTTAAGAGGTTTTAAGGTATGTGGTCTTAAGTGGCTGCGTGTGAGCTAGCACTTATCCATACTGTCTCGAATAAAAACAAGTAGATGGATATAAAACTGAAAATAAATGTCTAAGAAGGCCAATTTGCATCTGCAACGAAATAAAAGGGAGACTGCGGCGGAGACGGAAGGGTGAAAGATCGAAGCAGCGCGCTACCGCCGCTTTTATACGTGCGCTGTCCCCGGGAAGGTTTTAAACCACAATGCGCAATAGCGGGCAAGAAAGGGTTGGGACTTTCTAGAAGAGTAATGACTGGGAAAAAAAAAGTAACTATTGCAATGGGCGACCTCTGCGTCTCAGCCGTACATGCTGCCAATTTCACCGTGCATCTGGCGATATGTCCAGTGCGCTGTTTCTGTGGCAACTTTAGAAATAAAAAAAACGGTCAATGAATTTTAGTATTTGTGGCTATTCTGATCGGTCCGGTGTTTCCAGTCAATTAACCCCTTGATTGGGGTCTTCCATGACCAAAGACTATTGGCAAAATGGGAACTTTTCTTGTCCCCATTTTGCCATTGGTACCACAGATATCCCGTCAAACTTTTTTTTGTGCTGCCATCTAGGGTACTCGTTGGCATACATGTACGTAACGCGTTACAAATAACGAGTTACTTGTACCTAGTTACTATTTTCGGTAACGAGTAACGTATTTAGTTACTTTTTTAGAAAAGGAACGAGTAATGGTATTTAGTTACTTTGAAGGCCAAGTAACGAGTAACGGTATCTCGTTACTTTTGAGGAGTAACGTGTACAACACCGCTTAAACTGCCTTGTTTTTATTCTAACCTGAGTATACGTCTATTGTGACAAAGGCAGATGGGCAACCCGAAAAACAACTAACCAGTATGACAGTACAGCAACGTATATCGCTGAACACGTCAGTCGAACGGTTCGACTGACGTATCCAGCGATAAACGTTGCTGTACTGAACTCTACAGCTGGGAATGTCCTTCACCCAGCGAGCACAATCAGGTTCGTTGGTTGAACCTTCTAGAAACGGGTACGGACCGAATGTAAACCCGGAGGTTGCAAACACTGGGAGGCACATAACCCATTACCCGCTGTCCTCAATGAAGGCGCAGTTCTCGAAGATTCACCAGCTCTTCCTGAAGCACAACACTGCCGTTCCTTCGAGCGCGTCGGTAGAACGACTCTTCAGCGTCGCCGGAGATGTATTTTCAAGGAAGCGGGGAAACATAACGGATGAAAACTTCTACAGGCAGCTGCTGCTGAAGGGCAATGACTACTAAAAAGAAAACAATAAACCATGAAACAAAAACAGTTGTGTATTTGGTCGTCAAAGTAACGTGGAAAGTAACTCGTTACTTTTGAGGTAACTCACGCGTTCCTTTTGAGAATCGGTAACGAGTAACGTATTTAGTTACTTTTTGAGCAAGTAACGAGTAACGGTATTTAGTTACTTTTTTTGGGTAACGTGTACATGTCTGCTCGTCGGTTTCTAAAGCAAAATTATTTCCGATGTTTAGGGATAGATGGCACTTCCTCCCGTGAGTCAAATAGAGGAAGCATTTAAAGACGCGCTCCCCAAGATTATCTGAAAAGCGGCGCGTCTATAGACGCACCCCCTGCTGCGGTCAAAATTGCTGTGCGTCTAAAGACACTTTCCACTCAAGGGATTAAGGTTGTGATACTAGGCCAGACATCTACAATACTTTCCTTCTAGATAAATTAAATGCTTCTATTTACTTGTAGGTGACATGGGATTTTGTGTGGACCAAACAATCTGTTATGCAGAAAAAAATGGCACATCCTAAGGGCCCTTTCACAATTGTAGTCTCCCTCCCTTTGTTCCGTGCAACGTTTTGTTTTCAGAAAACGAGTACTCAGGACAACCCAGTTTGAACATTCACACATGCAATAACTTCGACTGCCTTTATATTTCCTTGCCGAAATTCAACGCAGACAAAGCAAATGACAAATCCATCAGAATCGGACATCCGTCATGGCAGTCCCTGGAAGCATTCTGCTCGGAATCTACAAGGTGGCGTGCAACTGCACATAATTAGAATGTGTGAATACTAGGGGAGTGCAAATATTTGAAACTTCAAATAATTTGCTAATTGTGTTTGTTATTTGATTTAATTTGCAGTACACCACTGCTGTTCAAAGTATTCAATGTTTTAGGATATGCAAAAATTACAAATAATATCTTTAGAATTTCTCAGATTTCTGACGTCCAGCTTTTTACCGCTTTGCACCAGCCTTCATGTGTCAATCTTCACCACTTCACTTTCATGTGCGTGCATCAAGCTTCACAGCTCGCAGCGTCATTCTTAGAGAAATAGCTCTCGTGGCAGAGTATCTCGATTGATTCGATGGGCCTAAAAATATTGCTTACTATCGTAGCCCAACCTTCCTTTATTAAAGCGCTAGCCTTATAGGCCCAACCACGCTCAAGGTTGTGTAATCAAGGTCATGCAATGCCTGTGACAGAAGTGCCCGTGGTTCAAGTGCCCTTGGCCAAAGCGCCGGTCG
The DNA here is from genome assembly GCA_013358835.2 of Ixodes persulcatus. NCBI lineage: Eukaryota > Metazoa > Arthropoda > Arachnida > Ixodida > Ixodidae > Ixodes > Ixodes persulcatus. Next base: position 16,302 of record JABSTQ010004695.1, read on the forward strand.
CGTAAGCTGTGAAGCGTCGGTCGTGTAAGCCTTGGCTGCGTAAGCTCGCAAGCGCTGGTCGCGTAGGAGCTGGTTGCATAAGCTCCGTTCGCATAAGCTTCGGTCGCTGAAGCTGTTGTTAGTTCATTACGCGCGGGCTTTATGGTGCAAAGCTACTATGGCCATACTGCGCCAAGCTTGTTTAGTGGAAACATACTCAGGACTTATTGATACAAATTATCTAAAAAAGGTTTATGTGACAAGGTTAAAAGTCATAGAATTAAAATTACAACTCCAATAGGAAGCCGGTTTTTCTTAAGTAATTTATGACACAATCATACGGTACTATAGGAGTCTCCCCAATTAGCAGTGCTGGGTGAAAAGGAATATGGTGTGAAGAAAACTCGGGGAAATGTGTACGTCGATCTTGCTCAAGCCCTGAGCACAGCCACAAAATGTGTAAAATTGTTAAACGCTCCCCACAGTCATCACACAGGGGTGGGGCTTCCCCCTGAGCAGATGTTTGTGGGTGAGGTAGGAGTGTCCAATTCTAAGACGACACAAAAGAACTTCATGGCGGCGGGTTCTGTGGGATGCACTCTCCCACATACCAAGAGCTGGTTTAATCCTGTGAAGTTTGTTTTCGCATTCCAGACTCCACTCTGATTGCCATAGCTGGAAAACTAATGATTTTACTAAGGGTTTTACGTCTTGAAATGGAATCTGTGAGGTAGTTGGCAGTAGGTGCTTAGAGCTAGTGGCCAATCCGTCTGCTCTTTCGTTACCTAGGATCCCCATAAGGCTAGGCACCCAGCAAAATTTTGTCTCGGCCAAGCCGCAGACCACATTGTAGCTTAGATCGGACAAGTTGTGCCAGTCTATTTTTACTTCCCTTCATTGAGCAAAGTGTGGTGAGCACACTTTGAGAATCCACGAATAAAATAGATTTCGTCGTCTTGCTGGTGAGAATATACTCCAAGGCCATCTACACCGCATAGAGCTCTGCCGTGTAAATACTTGCACATTCCTTGAGACGCTGAATCCTTACTGAATCCTTCAGAGTAAACTGCTGATCCTACAAAATGCAATGATTTGGCACCATCGGTATAAAATTGGGAGTAGTTACCATACTTCTTCTGCACCTCAAGGAATTCTTGCTGAATCACCACTGGGGGGATGTTATGTTTGTTAAATCTAGTAAAATACCAATCACAAAAGACGGGCAACATACTCCACGGAGCTTCGTTTTCACCCTTCTGCAAAAGGTCGGTCTCGTCAAGGGTGAGGTCAAGAGATGTACAAATGCCCTCAAGGCGAAGGCTTAAAGGCGGTACAACCCTGGGCTTATGTTTGAAAAGACGAGCAAACCGAGAATGTTGCAAAGCACCATAAGTTGGGTGATTTGGAAAGGACAGAATTCTGGAAGCATAAGTCACAGCAAGATAACGTCGTCTGTGCCTAAGTGACATCTGATTAGATTCAGCGTACAAGCTAGGAATGGGCGATGTGCGGAAGGCACCTGTAGCAAGCCTTAAACCGAGATGATGCACAGGATCCAACATTTTGAGTGCAAAAGGCCTCGCTGAGTCGTAAACTATAGCACCATAGTCCAGACGTGACCAGATAAGGGAGTTGTATAGGCGTAGCAGACAGAATATTCTATCGGATCCCCATGACTTGTGCGCTAAAACTTTAAGAATATTGGCTCATTTAAGGCACTTCTTTTTTAGGCCCTTCAGTTGGGAAACAAAGATTAACTTTTTATCAAACGTTACGCCCAAATATTTATGCTCCGTTTTTGCACTAATAGGAACCCTGTTTAACGTCAGTTCTGGATCTAGAAACAACCCCCGATGCAGAGAAAATGACACACAGATAGTCTTCTCAGGCGAAAACTTAAACCCATTTTCCTCAGCCCACTTACTGATTTTGTTGATGGTAAGCTGCAGTTGCCGCTCACAGCTAGACAAATTACAAGAAGAAACCGAAATCTGAATATCATCCATGTAGAGGGAGTATGAAACGAAAGGTGGAATTACCTTTGACAACGAGTTAATCTTTACGGCAAACAAGGTGACACTTAATACACCTCCTTGCAGAACACAGTTTTCCTGGACGTACTGGTCGGATAGTGTGGTGCCAAGTCGAACTTGAAAAGAGCGACCTGTGAGAAAACTGCTTATACAATGCAACATGCAACCACGCACACCATAGGCATACAAATCATGAAGAATACCATACCGCCATGTCGTATTATATGCTTTCTCCAGGTCGAAGAAAACGGAGACACAATGTTGCCTATTTACGAAAGCTTCACGTATAGTTGTTTCCAGACGGACTATGTGGTCCAAAGTAGACCGCCCTTCTCGAAAGCCACATTGGTTATTAGCAAAGAACTGGTTACGCTCCAAAATATATATTAATCGCCTATTAATGAGGCGTTCGAATGTTTTGCCAAGGCAACTCGCCAACGCGATTGGATGATAACTACGTGGGTCCGAAGGGTCCTTCCCAGCTTTCGGCAAAGGAATTACATGTGCCTGTTTCCAGATTTGAGGAAAGTAAGCTGCTTCCCACAGATAGTTGAAAAAACCTAGTAGTGTGCCCAGTGATTCCCGAGACAATTGACGGAGCATTTATTTATTTATTTAAGTACCCTCAAGGCCCTGGGGCATTACAGAGGGGAGTGGTACAAGACAGATTTGAAATACAAACAATATACAAACACTAAAAGCCAAGCACTAAAAATGTTAAAAAAAATTTGTAAACAAGTTAAGAAATTTATACTTAGAACAAGGCAAACAAACAAAGAAAAATATTAACACAAGTAGGCAGTCACCGCACTTTTAAACAAGCCAAAGGACGGTACGCTTAATAATTGCGCGGGAAGGCGATTCCACTCCGAAGATGTTCTTGGAATAAAAGAGTTATAATAGGCTGAGGTAATGCAATAAGGAATTCCGACTTTAAATTGATGATCTATGCACGGTGAGATGAAAACAGGATTTAACATTAGTTTGTTTTTTAGCGAAGTATTGGAATGATAAATTGTATAAAAAAGACAAGAACGAGATATTTTCGGCGTAATGAAAGAGCAGGAAGTGATAAATTATTTTTCATACTTGAGACACTAGATGTGCGATGATAGTTAGTAAATATAAAACGGGCACCGCAATTCTGTATGGCTTCAAGATCAGTCACGAGTTGAAAGACCCGGATCCTAGATTGCTGCGGCATAGTCTAGTTTGGAACGGACAAGGGTTTTATACATTAGTAGTTTTAGGGAAACTGGGGCTAACCTAAACTTTCTCTATAGGTAACCAAGCATGGAGTTAGCGTTGGCGATAATGTGGTCAGTATCAGTTTTCCAAGACATGTTAGAAGTGATGTGCACCCCAAGGTACTTGTAGCATGGTACAGTTACAAGAGGAATTTCAAAAATTGAGTAACTAGAAGATATAGTGATTCAACGGGAGATATTCATCGCTTTACATTTGTAAGTATTAAGGGACATTTGCCACAAATCACACCAATCAGCTACAGCTTGTAAGTCATTTTGAAGAAGGGTGATGTCAGTAGTATTAGTGACTTCTCGATAAATTACACAATCATCAGCGAAGAGGCTAATAGATGATGATACACACAGTGGTAAGCTATTTACGTAAATTAAAAACAACAGGGGCCCCAAGCGGTACACCAGAAAGAAGTAACAGGTTTCATAGAAGAATTTACATTGTTAGCATAAACAAACTGAGAACGATTAGTTAAAAAAAAATGTTATCCAAGACAGCACGTTAGGATCGAGATTGATTTGACTGAGTTTAAAGAGTAAGTGTTTATGAGGAACTTTGTCGAAAGCTTTGCAGAAATCTAAAAAAAACACAGTCAATCTGGGATCCACGGTCAAGTATAGAAAGCACATCATTAGTGAAAGTCAGTAGTTGAGTCTCACATGAAAGGGCCTTACGAAAGCCATGTTGGGATGGAGAAAAGAAGGAATTAGAGTCCAAGTAGTTAACATAAGTGAATATTATGTGCTCTAAAAGTTTACAAGGTGTGCTGATTAAGGAAATGGGACGATAGTTAAGAGGACTCTGTTTATCACCATGTTTATGGAGTGGAATCACCTTCCCTATTTTCCACTCCTCAGGCAATACCGTACACCAGATGCAAGAGATTGCTCAAACATTTTGAAAAGGTGAATTGCGATATAATTTTTAGTATTCCTAAGGAGTGCGGAGGTGACATTGTCAACTCCAAAAGACGAAGATGTTTTTAAGTTATCAATCAACTTTACAGTTCCGTCATAATCAATTACAAGAGGATCCATAGGCAAAAAGTTATGATTAGGGTACACAGGGTGGGAGCAATCATCATACAGAACACTTTTACAAAAATGTCATTTAAAATGGAGGCACAATGGTCATTTGGAATAACAAAGCCATTATTAGTGAGCGAGATATCATTTCATAGTGGATTCCATCAGGACCCGGAGCCGACCTCTTCTTGGAGCCAAGAGCCACCTCTAGTTCTTGCATTGTGAAAGGAGTGTTGTAGGGCTCAGAGCTACAACCGGACATGGGTATACGGTGACACTCAGCACTTGCCTTAAAAGTTTAAATTCCGTCCGATAATTTCGGTAGCTGGAAACATTCTCGAAGTGCTCTCCAAGCACATTAGCAACATCTTTCAGCGATTTAGCAGGGGAGCTAAATAGAGGAATAACAAAACTACTGATAATCCCCTTTGATTTTTTTTGTACCTATCCCAAGCTTCCTTCTCCGAGACAAAACTATTTAGGGAGGAAAGGTACTTGGTCCAGGACTCCCACTTAGCTTTTCTCCTAGTCCATCGGGCCTTTGCTTTTAAATTCTATCCTATTAGAAGAAGTAGGGTACCTCCGAAAGGTATCCCATGTCCTATGCTGCTTTTTCCTTGTGGTGGCACAGTCTTCATTCCACCAAGGCCTACACCTCTTGGGTTAATTTTCAGAGGTGCGAGGAATGGCGTCTTGGTATGATTTGCTCCGTAACATACACTGTCGCTTCTTCGGGTGACAAATTTGCTAGAACTGACGGGTCAAGCACTGCATCAAGTTTAAACAGTGCCCAGTCGGCTTTGTCTAGTTTCCACCTAGGGGTTCGTTTTAAAATAGTCGGCGGAGGAACGAGGCTTTCAATTACAACTGGGAAATGATCACTCCCGAAAGGGTTGTTTAAAACCTTCCAAGAAAAACAAGGAAGTGATGATGGTGATGAAATGGAGAGGTCGATGGATGTGAAGCAATTATGAGTGGAACTATAAAATGTTGGTTCTTTCTTATTTAAAATACATAGTATGTCTGAGGACAGTAAAAACCTTTCTACAACAGCGCCACGAGAGTCAAGGCACTTACTGCCCCACATGGGACTGTGAGCATTAAAATCACAACAAACTAAAAAAGGCGTTGGAAGTTGCTGAACCAATCCTTGAAGTTCATGAAGATGCAGTTGACGATGAGGTAGGTAAATACAAAGACACAACCGTAATGAGACGATCAGCAAGAACACGTACCGCAACTGCTTCTAGTGATGCACGCAGAGGCACTTCCACACTCGCTATGCCACTCCGTACAACAATAGCAACACCACCAGAAGAGTGGTCTGAATCACGATCCTTTCTAAAAACGCGGTGACGATTAAAAACATTTCTATGGGTGTTGTTAAGATATGTCTCCAGCAAGTACAATGAAATGGGCTGTAGCTCATCCAGAAAATAATGAATGTCATCAATATTTTGCAGGAGACTTCTTCAGTTCCACTGTATAAAACTATACGTGTTCATGTTAAAAATGGCTTTAAAGTAACAACAAAACAAAAAAGGAAACCTGCCCTAGGTGCCCTGGGGTGGTTTGGGTGGGGTTACTCGCGAATTGAGCTTTTTCTGGAATGACTTTTTAAGCCTGGCGTCATCAGGCGGCACCGAATGAGGGGGAGGAGGTTCACCAAGTTCCATCCGCTCCTCCTCAGGCTGAACGGCTGAGGGAGCAGCTGGTACGGGCACCTCCTTAGATGTCGAGGCCTCTCCTAAAGCCTTAAAGGGGCACTGACAACCCAAAGGTCGTATTTTTTTTTATTGTCTAAAACGATGTAACTTGTAGTCATAGACACGCAAAAAAAACCGCATCGCGAACAAAAATTTTCCCGCGCGCGCGCGCGCCTTTTTAGTTTTGGCGTTTGTATTTCCCGCCGCTCACCTCCTCGCTTCTTTTGATCGGTGACGTCAAAAATCAGGAAATTTAGAAGCTTTGTAGGTGACATTTCTATAACATTAAATAACGGCAATCGTAAAACATGTTTTTTAACGCAATTGCGAACGCACTACGGCTCCTCTTTTTGAAATACTAAAATCAGAGTTCGGTGTGATGTTGCTTCCTAGATTTGTACCCTCCCTCGGAAAACTTGCCGGCGCTCGTTGGCGAGTCACAGGGGCCTTAGGCGAGTCGGGGAAAAACCGGTTGTTCCCCGCCGGCGCCCTTCTATCCCTCACCTCCTCCTCGCTTCTGGTCGCCGTGGTGACGGCGGAGGTCCGAAAGAAAGTCGAGTCGCAGGAGACCGCAAAATTTGAGTCACTGCACTGGCGCGGATCGCGCGGGAACTTCAAATTCGACATTTGGAAATTGTTTTTTTAATTCACAAATACTGAATTTTAAAGTTTCAAATTTTGAGGGTAATGTCCCGACATAGTTTTCAATCGTTTCGGATAATAAAAAAAAAATATGATTTTGGCGTGTCAGTGCCCCTTTAAAACGAAACACACCCTCCTTCTTCCTGGGAGGGGTTCGAGTAACCAAGGCAGGCACATTGTTCGATGGCCCGTCCTTTGGAATGGAGGAGGCACCAGTGCCTTCTCCCTGAGGCTGGTGTTGCCGCCTCACCTCTTGTCTCCCCTCCATTAGCACAGAGGCATCCCTCGCCTCTGCACCATCTAGAGGCCCCTGTGGTTTCTTTAGTTCCAACGACAAACGGAGTCGTGGAGCGAATCTTTGTGAGGCAGGGGGAGGTGGTGGAATTACCAGGTCATTTGGACAGACCTGGGTTCCTACCGAAGACTTTGATAGCACACCCCCTGCACGTGCCACCAAAGAGTAAGGCCCTTTCTGCAGGAAGGAGAATTGCTTCCTGGCTTCGGGGAACGAAAAGTTCTCTTTTACTTTGAGTGTTATATTTTCTTTTTCTTCTTTCCATTTTTTGCAAGATCGGGAATAAGCAGGGTGAGGTTCATTGCAGTTGATGCAGCAAGGTGGATTTGAGCAATTCTCTGCAGGGTGATCATTTTTGCCACACTTGGCACACGTCTTTCCACGGCAGCTCTGGGCGCTATGGCCATACCTCTGGCAGTGAAAGCAACGCTGAGGGTTTGGCACATACGGCCGTACTCTACAGTTCAGATACCCTGCTTTGACCGATTCCGGAAGCGCACTCAGCTCAAAAGTCAGAATGACACGCTTGGTCTTCATCTCTTGACCGTCCCGGCAAAAAGAAATTTGTTTTGCAGCAATGACTCCTTGGTCACGAAGGCCATCGACAATTTCATCTTCGGAGGATTCTAGAAGGTCATCTTCTGATATTACGCCTTTAATAGTGTTCAAAGTGCGGTGGGGTGATACAGTAACCCTGTAGTCAGAAACCGAGTTGAGTGTCAGCAGCTCTGAGCTTTGCTGAGAGGTTACAACTTCAACAAGGAAATCTCCAGGTGGCATTTTTTTTTGCTTTAAAATTCTTTCCGATTACAAATTCAAGAGTCTTAAAAACCCAAAAAAGGGATAGCTTGGATAAAGGTTTTTCCGTTTCAGAGTGCATGACGAGAAATCTAGGAAACTTCTCCACGGGTGCAGATGCTTCTACAACGTGTACTTCGGTCCAGACCCTTTTCAGGGCCCGATCAGGATTTTTGTTCAGTTTGGAACCCATAAGAAATGGGAAGGCGTTTGGCATCTGTAGCGCACCACCCACCACGGAGCCCAACATGGAGATAGGTAATGCGCCATAGCAATAAAGGTTTTGCTGACGACATTACGCTATCAGTGCTGCCAAGACACTATAACCAGGTGTAGGTCCAGACAAGGGGTCTATCGCCACCCAAGGTTAGCCCTTGCCGCCAAAGATGGTGAATACGAATGAAAGAAGAGTAGAAAAAAAAAAAAAAGATGAGAGGGGATAGTAGAAGATATGGCGACTGACTGAATCATCCTGGTCGGGTCAAGCCAGGACACCCGTCTACGGGAAGCGGGGGCCGAAGTGGTATATTGCCTTACCCGGGGGGCCCCGAAGGGTCCAAACCTACCCCGGGCTCGGCTCAACCACGAGGATGCCCTTTTCCCCAGACACGGGAAAGTCACGCACAGCCAGACGTGGGCGGGCGAACCCGCATGGCTTGAGGTCCGTGGAGACGCCACTCTCCAAACACCTGCTTTCCCAGGTGCCCCCTGCGGGGCGCTGAAGCTGACGTGACTCGACGTTGTCCTGAAGATCGTCCTCAAGATCAACTTAGACGTCGTCCTCTAGGACACCGTCCTTGAGGTCATCCTAGAGGTCGTTCTTGACGTCGTCCTAGACATCGTCCTCGACGTCATCCTTGAGGCTGTCCTAACGCTGTCCTAGAGGTCGTTCTTGACGTCATACTAGACGCCGTCCTTTGACATCTTCTTCGATGTGCGTACGGCATTATACAACCATTCCATCACCATACCATTTCCTTTCCTAATTGTTTTCACTATTGATGTTCCTGTAAAGCTACCGCATTAGATCGTGTTTGGTCGAACGAACAAAGCTGCAACAATTTTTATGATTATCGGAAACAAATGCCAACCCATATTTCAATAAATAAGGTAGCCATTGCCTCGCTTGCCACATTGCATTGTTTCACAAGATCCATCTTATCGAGGGCCTTTTTATTAAATACAAATATGCAAACTGTTTCTTATGCAATAAAATTGTTTCAATCTATAGCTATGTTCTTTCTTTATTTATTTATTAGTACCCTGAAGGTCCTAAAACAGGGCATTATACAAGGGATGGGCAGCTCATATTTGTAGGTCAATAATAAAAGCATATACACTCATGAACATCAAAACAAAAATTTTCAACAAAACATTAAACAGAAGATAACAAAAAGTTCAAACACACTTATATTAAAAAATACTAGTTGATTGTGGATTCTAAAAGTTCGCCTAACATCTTTTTAAATACATATTATGGTTAGATGTGACAATGTTGTTGGGAAAGAAAACTGAACGTGCTCTAACCAACTGGTTTAAATTGCCCGACGTTTCGCGGCCTGCTCGGGCGCTTGTTCACGGGTGACTTATTTGGCTGGGTGTTCGTCTTTCTCTTCTTCTCCTTGTCGCTGCCGTTAGAATCGTCTTCTTCTCTTTGTGACTCCTCGAAGTCCGTGAATATAGCTGCTTGGGAGGGTACCGATCGACCGGTTCAGGTTGTTCTTGGTATGCTGGATATGCCAGGACTCTAAGTAGAGTCGTTTTTTCCAGTTTCTTTCGGTGTCTAGGACGGAACTGCCGTCGAAGTCGATGACGTGGTTGCTCTTTTCTGCATGTTCCGCTAGAGCGTTTCCTTGCACGTCCTTCTTTTTGACATCATATTTGTGTCTGCGAAGACGTTCGGTGAAGTTCTTGGTTTCTCCGACATATGAGGCGTTGCAGTCGGCGCAAGGAATGCGATAAACAAGGCCTTGGGCTTTTTCTTTTGGATGACGATCTTTTGGAAGAGGAAGATGATGGCCAATGGTCGAGACGGGCTTGTGTGTCACTGCTATGCCGTATGGTCTGAGAGCACGGGTGAGAACTTTGCTCGTGCCTCTGAGGTACGGGACGCACATGCGGCTGGAGGGATGGGTTTTCGCGGCTGCCGATGGGTGGCGAAGTTTCTTGTAGATATTGTTTACGAATCTTGTTGGGTATGCATTTTTTCGAAGGTCCCGTTTGATAATGTCAACTTCCTCTTTAAGTGCCTTATCTGTGGAGCACACCGTGATGGCACGTCGAAATAGTGCCGAAACTACTGAAGATTTGTGAGATGTGGGGTGGTCTGATAAAAAATTTAGGTATCGTCCGGTGTGCGTTGGTTTTCTATACACCTGAAATGTTAAAAGGTTGCCTAATTTTTTCACAGAAACATCCAGAAATGGAATGCACCGTTAGATTCATGTTCTACTGTAAATTGAATATTTGGTTCGATTCAATTAAGGTGTATGTGTAGGCGGTCAACTTCGCTGGTTTTCACGACGCAGAAGCAATCGTTCAACGTAGCGAAGAAAACATAGTGGGTGTCGGAAGGAACGTACTTAATGCCTTTTTCTCGATGGCTTTCATTGTGAGGTTGGCTACTGTGACGGACACAGCAGCTCCCATGGCGGTGCCATACTTTGCTTGTAGAAAAACCACTAGCGAAAGAGAAGTACGTGTTCGTCAGGCACAGTTCTAGTAGGCGGCAGATTTCGTTCACGGATAGCTGGGTTCTTTCAGGGAGAGAGTGTATCTGATGTAAGTTCCGATCTGATGACGGACACTGCGAGCTGAATGGGAATACTTGTAAACAGGGACACTACATCAAAAGAAACTTCCTCCTTAAGTGCCTTATCTGTGGAGCACACCGTGACGGCACGTCGAAATAGTGCCGAAATACTGAAGATTTGTGAGATGTGGGGTGGTCTGATAAAAAATTTAGGTATCGTCCGGTGTGCGTTGGTTTTCATTATACCTATACTCGAGGAGTCGAGGAGTCACAAGCGAGAAGAAGACGATTCTAACGGCAGCGACAAGGAGAAGAAGAGAGAAAAAGACGAACACCCAGCCAAATAAGTCACCGTGAACAAGCGGCCCGAGCAGGCCGCGAAACGTCGGGCAATTTAAACCAGTTGGTTAGAGTACGTTCAGTTTTCTTTTCTTAATACTCACCTAACCAGGCAGATTTTGCCGAAATGTTTACTTTTCAACTATTATTAAATAGTAACTTTTAAGCTTTGAAGTAAGTGGAACCTCATGGTTCTTTTTTTTTTTTTGTTTCATAGAGGTTTTTCAAAGCATTAGTCGCCGGTCTGGCAGCAGCCTGCAGCCATGCTTGCACTGCAAGACTACTTAGCATGTTCAGTGCAACTGCTATTTAAGCTGCTCTAACTTGATTAAAGTGACAGTCTGACAATCTTTTGTCTCTTTTCAGAAAATACAGTTCGCACCTCAAAACGTCGAGCAACGTTTGATGATTTAACCATTTGAACAAGTTGAATTACGAAGTCAACTTTGCTTTTGTTTTTTTTATGGTAAGTCACAAGTCTGAGCTCTTACAGATTGAGCATGTCCCTGAGAGGCATACAACGCTCATGTAGCTGATGTCACTTTTTTGACAACTGTTGTAGCAATATCAGCCACATCTAACTAGGTGCCCCCAAAGCCCCACTTTGAACATGTGTTAAGCCTTGTTCTAATGCATTTTTTGACGGTATGAGTTAACTTCGAAATGAAACGCATGGTTATTTTTTGTTTGTAGAGCTTTTCAGGGTACAAGTTGGCTGATCTCTGTCAGCCTCCCCATGCTTGCACTGCAGGGTTACTTTGCATGTCCAGTGCTAACTGCGATTTAAGCTATCCTCACTTGCTTAAACTGGCATTCTGACAGTCTTGTGTATGTCTTGTTTTTCAGAAGATACGGTTAGCATCTCGAAAACGTCGAGCAACATTTGATGATTAACCATTAAGTCGAGTTAGTGGAGTCAACTTCGCTGGTGTATTTTCATTGTAAGTAAAAATCTGAGTTATTAGATATCGAGCACGACTCTGAGAGGGAGGCAACGCTGGTCTAGCTGATGTCACTTTTCCGACACGTTTGTAGAAGGTCCGTCACATGTATCATAGTTTGACCCTAGCTGGTGTTACTACACACTATAGCTAGATTGAAACATAATATGCTAAAATCATTTCAATCTAGTTACTATAACTAAATTCAAACCTACTAGGTCAACTGCGATGGCTGTTTGTAGCCGATGAGCTTGCCACGTTTTAAACACAAGTAGTATTAAGTAGTAACACGTGGCAAGTAACATATTAATGTAGCAAATGTTTTCTTGGTAACGTTTCTTTCTTTCTTTCTTTCTTTCTTTGTATTCTTTCTTTTTTCGATTGACCGGGAAGTGGGCAGAGACTAAAGGTGCGATGCCTGACGAGGTCTCTGTCCCCTTTACAGTTCTAACACAGCAGTGTAGGGTACATAGATTTTGAACACGCAAAATAGAGAAAAAAGAAGCTATAAAATTTTATACAACCCATAAACAAAAAACAGGATCAATCATTTATCACACGATAATTTTTTCAACTAGACTGATAAAATCAAATTAGTCTGTAACATGTTTTAACAATTCAAAAGGGAAATATGGACATGATTTAGTAAGTACAAAATACGCACTTATCAGATCACAATGTCACTGCCTACCAGAAAAGGCTTTAGTGGTTTTTTTTTCTTTTTTAATTAAAGTACATTGCAGTGAAGATACATTAGATCTTCTGTATATTCAAAATTTTGGCGACTTGGAAGTTTATCGTTTGTTTTCCATAATTGGTACGTATTTTTGGAGGTCGTCTGATTCTATGTCGAAGTGTGTCATAGTTTGTGTTTTCTGGCGGAATCGCGAAGAATATTTTGTGTGTGTATTATCTGTAACAATTTAAAAGAGTAAATTTGATTTACTTCAAGTAGGTCATATTTACTGAATAGCGGTTCAGTTGGGAGATCTTAGGGTTTACCTTTATAATTTCAAAATGTCGTAGAATGTTTTTTAAGGTGATCATCCTATTATAATTGGTTGCCAATGTCCTGCCCCAGACAAAAATGCAATAACGTAGTTTGAGTAAAAATAATGCGTAATATATATATTCTTTTTAACCACAAGGTTATGAGATTTCTTGTTTTATAAATACATCGAATGGCTCGGATAGCTCATAGATCAACTTATTTATGTGCGTGTTCCAACTTAAATCCCGATTAAACCACACACCAAGAAAGTTTTGTTCTGTAACCTCCTCTATAATTTTGTTTTTGAAATGTATTGTCGCCGTAGTGTAATCGCCCCTATTAACGGGAGTGTGAAAATATATATATATATATATATATATATATATATATATATATATATATATATATATATATATATATGGTTAGTTGTTATTTATTTTTTGAAGCCACACAGATAGATTGTTTAGATAATCATTTTTCATAGATTCTAAGGCCGCTTTAGAGGTTAAAGCAAAAAACGCGTTATTGTCGTCTGCATGCATGCCAAGTTCAGGGGATCCCAAATATTTGTGATATCATTCACATTAAAAAGAATTAAGAGGGGGCCGAAATAGACCCTTGGGGAACACCATACTTTATTTTGAGTGTATTAGAAGACTTGTTGTTCATATAAACATACTGCATGCGATTTTGGAGGTAGTTTTTTTTTATTAAGTCAAAGCAACACCACGTATGCTGTACCTTTAAAGCTTAATTAGTAATATGTCATGTTGGATCGTATCGAAGGCGTTTCTAGAATCTAGGAGTAGCCTAAGGTGTATAATCTATTTTCAATGTTTCTAATTTTATCCTTTACTTCTTGAAGCGCCTGCTCTGCGGATTTAGATTTGTGAAAGCCATATTGACATTTGTTTATTACACTGTGTCTGGAAAAAAAATTCTAGTCTAGCTTTTATAACCCCTTAAAAATATTTTTAAAACAATTGGCAAAACCGAGATTGGTCTATAATTTTGTAGTAGCTTTTCCCCGCCACCCTAGTAAATTGGAGTAACTCTTGCAATTTTCAGTTCGTTAGGAAATATTCAAGTTTCTAGAATACGATTGATTATATGTAGGGTTCGGAGTTTTCGGTTTAAACCGATAAAAGTTCGCCGAATCCATTTCCGGAAATTCGGTTTTAACCGAAAAAGATCAGCTTTTAGGTTCGGCATTTTCGACTTAGACCAATAAAAGTACTCGAATTCATTTTCTAAAATTATTTTTAACCGGAAAAGGTCACTTTGACCTTCCAGTCGTACCGCAGAGCCGTGTCGAAAAAGTAGAACGACAGTAACGACCGAAACGTGTCGGAATGTATGGGATACACGGGTGCCATCACAGCGTTTTGGTTAATGTGCGCATCATCGATCGGAACGTGAAGTCCGAAATGCCCCATGACTTCGCCATGTACGAGCGTGTTTTCAAACTCGTTGTAAGGAAGAATGACTTGATGCAAGCTCTGCAGTTGTATTGAGCTTCAAAACGTTGCACCGTGTCTCTTTTGGCGGTCACAATTGGTTGATTGGCCTATTTTGGCTCAGGCAGCGCTTCATCTCCTCAGCCGCCAGTGTCCAGTATTGGCGTTGAAAGGGCATTCTCGAAGCTCAGGGTCATATTAGCAAAAAAGAAAGAGTGCGGATATACGAAGAGAACCTGGGAAAGTACATGTGTGTGTACTATAATAAGATCACGTAATGCCGATGTAGAGAAGGTGAAGTTCCATGTTTTTTGGGCATAGGCTTCATATCTGACTTGTTTGTACTTCCGTCTTTTTTCTTGTTTTACAGTTGCACACTTTGCCAAATAAAGTGTCCATTTCTTTTTCAATGTATCTAGCTGTGCAGCATTCTTTAATGATGACAAATATCAGAGTTACAAGGATCGTCTGATCCGGTGTCCGTTAGTGTTTATTTTAATTCACCAAAAAAAGCCGATAACATTTTGTGGGCATAAATATACCTACTCCAAAAAAAACGAAAATTAAATTTTAAAATAAACACCGAAAAAAAGTACGCCGAATTTTGAAAAAATAGAAACGAAAGCGCGGAACCCTAATTATATGCAAGGATATAAGATATTTGTTGGGAGACATATGATATGCCTTGGGAACTGCCACACGCTACGTTTGTGGGAAGTAACTTCTGTAAACATTATTCTTTCTGAATAATGAGAAAAGTAGCAATGTATTTGTAGTCAATTTCTAATCTTTCTAATTACTGTTACATTGAAGAGCATAATATGATGCACTCTTAAATCTAGTTGTCATAGATAGACAACGACCAAAAGATACTCTTTTCGGATCATGGATAATGAGTGCCAGTGAGAAAGTGCAGCTGGCAATGCATAGAAAACACTGACAACAGGTAGACGAGGAGAATATTTTTTTGCAACTCCCTCCAAAAGTTGTGCGTACTGGTGAGGCGCAGTAGTAGAGAAAGGTAACATCGGAGGCAATGGTTTTGTGTATCGTTAAGGTCTTAACCAGGAACAAATTATTGTGTGTGCAAGCCATTCCGCCGAGTGTACCAGTGTAACGCTTGTTCAGCGATGGAAATGAATGTGCTTGCGTTCAGTAAAGTAAAACGTTCGGACGAAAATTTAGAAAGTAGTATTGCTACTTCAGTATAAGATGTAATAACATGGATACTGGCACTTTGTGCAATACACCTGAGCATAACCGGTCCTACATTTCCTTGTTTATCCTTTAATAAAAAAGTAAGGTAAAGTAATGGAATTACCTTTTAGGAGAAACTGTTGTAGGTTACTGTTTTCTTAACTAACTTAATTGGGTAGTTTTTCATAAAACGTATCGTGCCCAAGGTAACAAATATTACAAGGGTCCTTTAAATGCATCTTTTTTTCGCTTAGTTTATGTCGATGCCTACAAGGTCTGCTCTAAGAACTTTTAAATTCGTTTTCTTATATATTCTAGCACATTATAAGGTAACCTTTAAATAAAGGGAATGCGTGTTCTTACATCTTGTTTGTATGAATTTCTTGAAGCACAAGTCTGCTGATTTCTGGCAGTCTCCTGCGGCCATGGTACTGCGGGATTACCTTTTATACCTATAGCCAGCTGCAATTTAATCAACTCTCATTGGTTTAGATTGTCATTCGTGATTATTTTTTTTTCAGGAACTATATTTGGAATTGTAAAACGTCGAGAAAAATTCTGATGATTGAGCACATGGAAAAAGTTAGTTTGCGGGAGTTGGCTGCACATGTTCTTGCCGGCAAGTAAATGGTTCAGTATTAGAATCTAGCATGTCTCTGGGAGAACGGCAAACCGATGTGACTGACAGCACCCTTCTGAAAACTGTTGGACAATATTGGTCACATCTAACCAGGGTTCTCCCCACGGTGGGCGGCAGTGGCTTCGCTGCCACTAGTCCTGCTGGCCGCCCAATTCTTTGATATCAAGTCCATATCTACGTTTTGCCGTGACTAGACAATGAAGATTAATTTTACGAAGGTGTAACGTGCCAAATTGCCCTGCTCGGCCGATTTCTGTGCCAAAACATGGAGGTACAGGTCCCCCATCACAAAATTAATACGACTTGGTCGAGGTGTACGCAGAATAATGCTGCAGCTGCCGCCTGTGTCCCCTTCCCCTCCCCTCCACAGTCGTAGTGGATGTCTATTTGTCCAGAATTATGAGGAAAAAATCTGCATCTAACATTTGTTTTATTCAAACTTGAACAGCTACACTAGATCAAAAGGCCACAGTTATTAACAAGGCCTTCCACATGATTGGCTTTTTCCTCTTTATCTCTGCAGGACCCATTTTTGTCTCTATAAATGAATATTAAGCAGTTGGATTCTCATATTATTTCTTGTAGATATAAATAAACTGATGTAATGAAAGTTCCATGGTACTTTTTTGAATGGGTGCTTGTCTCAGCTTGTCCTGTCTTGATTTTAAAGGCAAAAGCATTTGTGGGCGAACCTTTTACCACTTTTTAGCGGCCGGTTGGTCTGTTGGATGGTTCTGGTAACCGGTTTGACTCTAGCACAGGCAATGGCACAGACATATGAGGACAGCTTGTTTGGTATGAGCGCTCACGCACAGAGAACCTTTTTAAAATCGTGCGTCTGACTATGCCTTTGTCAGCACCGAAGCCGGCTTGTGAAGTGGAGTACATGGAATGCAGGTACACCAAAATGCATCGTTCGCACAGGTCAAAAAAAGCTCTTGGAGAGAATTATAAAGCAGGGCCCTCCTTTCAAGGGGCAACAAAAAAACGCGCAGTCAGAATGCGCTGACGATATATAGCCAAGCGAGCTCCTTCAGTGGTAGGCACTTGGGGTAAAGAAAACGGCTTGATTGCATTTTGGGGGTAATCAGGTGCCCAAAGTGTGCAGCTTGCAAACAGACTGCATGCCGAATAAGAATACTCTGTAAATTTACCCACTCGCTCAACTCAAAAGCGTGTGCAC
>JABSTQ010004696.1:0-41089 GCA_013358835.2 Ixodes persulcatus
ACCTTCAACTGCTACCCCCACTCACAACCCCCCCCCTAATAAGGGGGGGGGGTTGTTGAGACCCCCCCCCCCCCTACCAACTGTCAGATGTCCACCTCTCAAACATTCTGGGGAGAACCTTGATATAACGTAACTTCATCACTTCAAGAAAGTGTTTCTGGGCACAGACTTTATTTTTATTTTCTTTCGGGAAGAACATGTCTGTCCTCACTAATACATATATCATTATTTTATGGCCCCGCTGCATAGACCTACAGAAGTATAAATTAGAATATATTTTACTCTTAGGCTGGACAACAAAAAAACCGCAAAGGACGTTGCCAGCATTGGGACAACTAAGCCTCCGACATTCTCGGCGTACCTTGATTCATTCTTTGGGGACATGCAATGTCGAGTAGACAACCCAAAGCACATGAAAGCACACTGAGAGATGAAGTCATTGCTTTCTTGGAGTAAGTAACATTAATACTGACAGTAGTGAAATAAGCTGTTGATAGTCGTAGCAAATTATAATTGTCTTGCACAAACAAACTTATATTTTCAGTGAGAACCATTTGATTGAAAGCTCCAATTGTGCAATAAGAAGATGAGAGTACCATGCCTTTGGCGAAGCATTAGCTCGGTCGTTTCCTTACGTGTTATGGGAGATGACAAAGCACGGTCAAAGAAAGAAACTTGATTTTGAGTTCGGTTCGGTGAGTAGGGTCTAAACAGTCCATTTTGTTGGAATCGCAAAGTACTTTAAAACATTATAGTACCACTGTATACATCCTTTGTAATATCATTTCAAGGATTATTGGCAAAAATGTTGTCAAAACTAATTCCAGTAAAGTAGAGCCAGTTGTAATAGATGTTTTACCATTTCCCTTAAGTACCCCGGCGTACGCGCTAAGAATTGTGGGAATGTTGTTCTTTTGCCTGGTTGCTCTCCCTTGGGATCACTTTGCCTTGCTGTTTGCTTCCTTTGAATACTCCTTTCTTCACTTTTTTTACCTATTTTTTTATTTTTTACAGCGTATGTTTATTGCTTCTAAGTGCTTCTGTTTTGTTCTGTGTGCAATATTTATTGTATATTAAGTGTTCGTGTCTATATTTTTCCGTTTTTGATGGGAGTGCTGACAGCCAACATGCTGCTCTGCGCTTCGTTCCCCATGTGAGCACTACCGTTGCTACCACTTCGTATAGTGCTGTTAGCTTGCCCATTTTGGTTCATTTGACCCGCGTGCTATAGAGTGTTGCATTTTATATACACCCGTGCACATGTCACTGGTGTAGGCAGAGCTCTGAATTAACAATCGCGATGCGAGAGCTGAGTGATCGAGCGCACTGCAATTTGGTCGTATGCGCTTGGTTCGTCGACTCGCACTGTGGCATGTGCATTTTAGTACCGCTTATTTGACCAAGATGCAGGACACCGCATTGCTGACGCGAATCATTTGTTTCTTCAATCCCTGCGAAGCCGTAACAGCAATCGGCATATCCTAGGCTGCAACACCTGACATCTACGCACGGCGGTGCGAGCTTTCTGCGCCTGACGTCCACTTTCAAGCACCGGCGGCTCACCGTCGTAGCTTGTACATGCCTATGCCCTTGTAATCTATCTATTAAGCGGTTGTCAGTTGACGATACCCTTTCTCAAGTGCAGAGATACGTTGTCACCCAGGCATACACCTTGAAACTTGTAGTTTCTTCAATAATGTTATTTCGTTCTTCAAGATGTCAGCTCAAGGTATTTATTTTAGGTCATCTTGGGTTCAGCCAAAACAACTTTAATAATGTTTAACCGCCGGCGCTTGCGAGCTGACAACAGGCATAGGGAAGTTTGCACCGCTGCGCGCTGTTGTCAGGCACTGCAGCATAGGGTATGCCAAACGCTGTTACTCTTTAGGGATTTGTCCCTCAAATCTCTGCAAATCTCTGATCTCTTTGAACGAATCTGCTTGCTGCATCTTGGTCAAGCAAGCGGTACTCGATGGCGCATGCTACAGTGTGAGTCAACGGAGCAAGTGCGAATGGCCAAATCGCAGAGGACGTGATCATTCGACTCTCGCGTCGCAATTGTTGATTCAGAGCTCTGCCTTCACCCATGACATGTGCACGGGTGTACATAAAATGCATCTCTCGATTGCACATGGGTCAAATGAACCAAGATGAACAAGCCAACAGTGTGATAGGAGGTCGTAGCAGTGGTAGTACTTACCTAGGAAACGACGCAAGAAGCAGGTTGTCCGTCAGCACGCTTTTCATAACAGCAAAATATCGACACATATGTTTATATCTACGAACAATATTGCATGCAGAACAGAATTATAACGCTGAGGAGCAATAAAATACACTGGAGTCGACAAAATAGCTAATGACTGAAGAAACGAGGATGAAGAGAAAGCAAATGGCGGGGCAAAGCGATCTAAGGGGAGAGCGGCTAGGCGAAGGAACTACGTTCCCACAATTCCTCACGCGCACGCCGGGGCGCTAAGAAAAATTGTAAAACATCTATAACAATGAGAGTGTACTGCTTTGCAGAGACATGCTCACACCAAGCTTCATCGCTTCACCTGGGTACACGACGGCGGATAATTTTGGTTTGCTTTGTGGGCTCAATTTGTGCAGATCAGCCGACTATGGTACCGACTATGGTAATGATTATAGGCTGAGCCATATTTTAATCCTTTAACTCCCAAGGTATTTACTGAAAATACACAAAATCTTCAAATATTAAGAGTGCATCATGTTTCACTTTTCCTTTTAATTCAAACAATGTATTGCATGCATGGTTAACCCGAGGGACAGCTTCCCCTCAATACATTGATGTAATGGGTGATTCCACGTCAGTTCATGCAATGGCGGTCTGGGTCATAATTTAGATATTTTTGATCAAAATATATATGAAAGCCATGTTCTTGGGAGGAACATTCAGCTATATATGAACGCCGTAAAAAATGTCTCGCTGAAATATAAAATAGAGAAGCTCGAGGCGTGGAAATTGAGAAGATTTCACAATGCTACTTTGCACAGTCGTCATTTCCTCATCAAAGCTTTCACGTCACCATAACTTTGTTAATACGTTTTACAAAGCATATACACACATACACAAAAAATTAAAAATATCAATAAATTATTTCTATGTAAACAAAAATATCAAACATGACATAAAAACGTGTTTTAGAGTCAAAATCACAATTTTTTGGAAAATAAAGCATCTTTCATAATACTTCAGAAAACATATCAAAATGCGCGTCTTTAGATATTCTTTACGAATATATAAAGATAATATGCCCACTCTTAATTATCTTTTTGTTATTAACGCGGAAAAGCGGCTGATTTCTCAAAATGTGGCAAGACTGGGCGTCGATATTTAAAAAACTCCATCTTTTCTTTTCTTTAAACTCCCCTTGGCACTTTGCAGTGACTTGAACTTACCTCTGATGGCAAAAGATTGAGTAACATATGACCTCCTAACGGGCAATGCTGCGACAAACCTTCAATCGGAGCGAGCCGACGTCTTCGTCACAGCGGCTTTGCCGCACAGCGCCAAACATTTTGAGCGTTAGTTGTGGCATGTATTTGATATCATTAAAATTCTTTTTTTTTTCACAAGGGGTGAGTATAAATTACAAAAAAAGGAACTTTGAGCTGGAATGCCATTAATTAGCTTACAACTCACAGAAACGAAACGGCCCCACTCTGCAAATTCGCTAACTATGCATACATAAGCTTAAAACTAAGTTGTGCGAGTGGCCATGTATACTTTCGGCATATGATGACTTCCACAGATGAGATGCCTGGATTCCTCTCACAGGTTTTACAGTTGTTCACTCTGCTTGCTTCACAGCACGAAACTCTCGAACCCGTTGCGCAGACAGGTAAAACATGCAGACATTTGTTACTTTTTCACGTAGCACTTTCACAAGGGTTTACTACGGTTCATCGAATGCCATTTCATCGAAGCACATTTTAGAGAATGAGCACGTTTTATCGAAGCACGGTTTAGAGAAAGCAGAGTCTCAGTTTAGCGAAAGGGCGTTCATCGAAAAGGGGACGCTCTTTAAAAAAGGCTTTCTTCCCTCGCACGTGTATCACTGGTGCGCGTGTTAACCCAGCCACCCCCCCCCCCCCCCCCCCCCCGCTGCGCTCCCGCCGCTTTGCGGCGGCAGTCTGCGGCGACTCATTACAAAAATGTTAACTCACCTGACGTATCCGTACACGCCGCTTCGCGGCGGCCGAAGTCGCCATAAGGAGGCTCATCACCATTTTACCTAAACTGAGTTTCTCTATAAAGGGATTCGATAGACTGGGGTCGGTAAAACGGCGTTCACTAAAACGAGCTTCTATAAACGGCATGTCTCCGCTTTGCACAAAGTCTTTAGCGGTGACAATCGTTGAGTTGAGCGAAGATCTCAAGTTGGTGAGCGCTGTGTTGTGTTTAAGAACACCACCTACTCCATCACAAGCGCTTTTTCCGTGTCCAGTGACTGAAAAGATCCATCTTGCCGAAGAGTACGGCTTCCGAGACAATTCGTGTAATTGGAAGCGACTCTTGAAATGCGCCGCCGGTCCGTCTGATACAAAAATCATTTCAGAAAAGGCTGGGTAATGTTCTTCAACATACTCTTTTATGGCCTCTGTGGCTAGAAGAGCGTGAGCTGCGTCATGTGCCGTGTACCATCGCTGACAACGGCAAAGCTTTGCGTGCCTTGCGTGGACGTAACCGCACTTGTGAAGGGAGACACTGTGTTTTTTTTTTTCAATAAAAACTCTGCACTTCGGTTGGGAAGAGGACTGTCCACTTTTCCGCAAACTCGAAGTGGAACATTACTGCCTTGGGTGGTAAGGCGGTTCTTGTGTCATGTATCAGGCTTCGTTGAAGGTCACGGATGTAAGAATGCCTCATGTACTTTTCACTCTCCAGTTCCCGCAGGAAGGCGGAAGTGTCCGTAACCTTTTTGACGAGTTCGCTGGCATCCCATAACGCGAAACAGATATCTTCCTCTTCGTCGAGATGGAGCGACTGCAGCGAGATGCTCTGCGTTTTTGGGCACTTTTCGCAACGGCGCAGGAAGCAATCGTCCTGTCAAGCGCAGCAGAGGTAGATGCGGTTGAGGTCGTCTTCAGTAAATGTCTTCGTTGGGGCATTTGTTATTGCCGTTAAAAGCAACTGAAAATTGACGCAATATATGCATGCTCACACCTCGTGCTCGGGACTTTTTTTTACCCATTTGTGTCGTAGGGATTAAAATTTGGAGATGCCTAGTTCTGTATGGGGATGGTCCTTCCTACACAGCTGGTAAGCTTCCATAATAGAGCGGGTCATAAACCTTTTTACGACTTTAGACATGTCGTTGATCATGGCTTTGACGACGTCCTTTTTGGTGGGGGTTCGAACAGAGCATGCGAGGTCGTCGCCTGTGTAGTACTCAATTGCAACCCTCACATCTTCGGCATTCGCCTTTTTCCCCATGTAGGGATCAGGGATTGCCCATACACCACCTTTACGCTTCAGTTTTCTTGTTTAATCAATCATGTAGGCAGTCGCTTCCGGCACCAGACGCAATATACTTTTCTTCGAGATGCTTGGTGGAAGAAGCGTGTACAATCGCTTGCGTTCCTGGTGGGAACTGCATGCCTTCAGCGCTTTGCGGAACGCGTCAAACCACTCCGCGCAGTGCTCACAACTGTCTTCGAGTTCCGAGAGTTTCGTGCGGTGAAGCAAGCAAAGTGGACCACCGTAAAACCTGTGAGAGGAATCCAGGCATCTCATCTGTGGAAGTTATCATATGCCGAGAGGCCGAATGTATACATGGCCACTCGCGCAACTGAGAGTTTTAAGCTCATGTATGCATAGTTAGCGAATTTGCAGAGTGGGGCAGTTTTGTTTCTGTGAATTGTGAGCTAATTAGTGGTATTCCGGCTCTACGTCCCTTTTCGCGTCACTGATACTCACCCCTTATGAAAAAAATAATTTTAATGATATAAAATACATGCCATAACTAACGCTCAAAATGTTTGGTGCTGTGCGGCAAAGCCACTCTGACAAAGACGTCGGCTCGCTCCGAGTGAAGGTTTGTCGTAGCTTTTCCCGTTAGGAGGTCATATATTACTCAATATTTTGCCATCACAGGTTAGCTGAAGTCACTGCAAAGTGCCAAGGGGAGTTTAAAGGAAATAAAAAATGTTTTTTTTTTAAATATCGACGACCAATCTTGCCACATTTTGAGAAATCAGCCGCATTTCCGCGTTAGTAACAAAAAGATAATTAAGGGTGGCCATATTATCTTTTTATATTCGTAAAGAATATTTAGGGACGGGCATTTTGATATGTTGTGTGAAGTATTATGAAAGATGGTTTATTTTCAAAAGAATTGTGAATTTGTCTCTAAAACGTGTTTTTATGCCATGTTTGATATTTTTGTTTGCAAAGAAATATTTTATTGATATTTTTACTTTTTTGTGTATGTGTTGTATATCTTTTTTAAAACGTATTAAAGAAGTTATGGTGACGTGAAAGCTTCGATTAGGAACTGACGACTGTGCAAAGTAGCATTGTGAAATCTTCTCAATTTCCACGCCTCGAGCTTCTCTATGTTATATCTCAGCGAAAAACAAATTGTTACGGCGTTCATATATAGCTGAATGTTCCTCCCAAGAACATGCCTTTCATATATACTTTTATAAAAAATATCTAAATTATGACCCGGATCATCATTGCATAAACTGACGTGGAATCACCCTATTGTAGCTTCACAATACTTGAAATACAAAATATTTAAATAAAAACATCCAAATAGTACCAGTCACCGTGCTGTTGTAAAACTGCAAGGCAATGTATGCATGCTTGAAGTAACATGGTTATTTGGGCCAGGTGGTTCATAGCTCGAGAAAAAGGGCCAAAAGAGTACAAGGACCAAGACAAGAGGAAGAAGACATGGCTCCCTCACCCCGTTTTATGTTCGACTTTAAAGGAATGCCGGGGTCTTTTTTATTACCTGTTACCACGCAAGCACAGTCCAGGTGTTGAAAATAAAGAAAATGTTTTCTGGAATTGTGGTCTCTTCTAACCTGAAATCGGTTCACGAGCCTAGTCTGTCTCCAGCGGGCAAAGTGAAATGGTAGTTCTCCCGACAAGTGGTACTCATCATCAACGATATTGGTACAGCCTCTTAAAGGGCCACTGCACTCCCAAGAAGCGTCTTTTTCTAATCTACATGGACCCAACAAGTGACTCAAAAACTATTCCTGCCCCCCCCCCCCAAAAAAAAAAAAAAATGAGTACAATATTAACGCCATGCGGGGCACTTTATCCAAGTTTGACGTTTTCACCCAGTTTCGCTTCCTTTCTTCATATTGGCTTTACTCTGAGGACCGAGTCAAAGAAATATAGTCAACTTTAAGAAAGCACGCGAAAACGGACAAACTTAAAATGTGCATGATGGTGTAAATATTCAGGTATTAACATATATTTGGGGTGAAATGGTTTTTGAAACACACTTGTTTGAACCATGTAGTTTAGAAACTTTTCTTGAAAGTGCACTGGTCTTTTAAGGTACCCACAGCTCGGGCCCGGGACTAAATAACAATGTGGAAACAAAATGGTTGACCTGCATTCACTTAGGGTTATCTGACATTCATCTTGACTTTGGTTTGTTCTTCGGATTACTTTGTTTACCTAAAAAATATGTTCAGCTTTATCCTTAAACTTCGAAAATCTTTGGAAGTGCTCAAAGTTGCCGAATAGGCATATTGGGTACGAATCGAATATGTCATTCACAAAATCCTTCATTCATGCTATATGCATTCTTGCAGAGATCATTCATGCGATCCGTGAGCTCAACAAGGAAAACCAGAAAACTGCGGTCCAAAAGATCGGTTGTGTCAACAACCAATGAAGCAATGAAGCACAAAAAGAATTGAAGGTAAGGATGCCTCCATTTCAGATGTTTTCTGCAAAATTGGTTGTGCAGCATGTCCAACCTGTTTTGGCGAACTGCCCTCAATATTGTTTCAAATTATTAATGCGAAAGCATTGTATGCCCCATTTTACAAAATTTCGTCGTAGTTGTTGTGACGGTGTGATGGCACCAAAAATTGCCGACGGCGTACGTAGAGCAAAAACACGTCACAAATGTTCGGAATGACGCCATATTTCTTAGGGAAGGTCCTGTAAACAAATCAAATTAAGTACTTTGAAAAGGAATGTTGGACACGGTGGGAATCGAACCTGGGCCCCCGGGTTGCCAAGCGAGAATTGTTCCCCAGTGCCATGACGGCGCAACGATTACGGAGGACTAAAGGTGTACCTAGTGCGTGCGTCATCGCATACGTCTTGTTGCCGCCATCTGGCTGACTGGAGGCTTTAGAGATTTACCACTAGACATAGACGAATTAATTGCGTGATAAAAACCATATAATTCTTTTGCATTCAACACAAGTAAGCAGTCCTAAGTGTATGTATGTATGTGTATTTCTGCGGCGCAATCTCTTCGGAACGAGAGTCTAAATTAGAGACGCCGAAAACTGGAGAAACAAAGTGGTGGCACTAGCTCTTTTGGAACATCAGAAACCACCATCGTTCCCAATTGACAAATGGTGGGTGAAAGTAAAAAAAAATATATGGGTATACAGCAAAAACGCGCCATCTGGTTTCACCACGTAACAAAGACTAAAAAAAAAACGTCCACGGGCAAAGTGCTCAAGTGGGGCACTCTCTTGTCCTTGCACACTTCTGTCACCGACGCACTTTCCACCACGCCTCCAGTCTTTGCTTACAACATGCCACGTGGTCATGTTCATTCGGGAAATTTTGAATTTTTTTTTTAGATATGGTATGCATTTTTTCTGTAGCAATTCATGTGATAGATACTAATCATTGCAGCTATCATCTCTCTTGTGCATGTTACATTTGCCAAGATTGTTAGCAGCATAAATTACTGTATGCCGTGCATAAATGCTGTGTTGTAGTCGGGTGCACTGCCATTCCTATATGGTTTATCTTTTTGCCTAGGCGATTGAGGACACAGTCACTGATCATGCAAGTCTGGAGATTACAAGAACGAAGGCCATCTTGAAAGCTACGCTTGAAGCTCGTATGCAAGCTCAAGTGATGAACTACCTGTCTACTTCTTAAGCCCTGATGGGGTAAAGTTGGTTCTGAACAAATTCATCCAGCTATTATTCTGTGGATTTCATATCAATTAGTCAAGCTCAGCCTCTGGTTATTTATGTCCCTAATATCAATAATGTACGAATTAGATGGCTCTCTAGGCATTATTTTTAAATCAATTTGTGGTGTTTATTCATAATCCAACTACGATCATTATTTATGGACACTGCACATTTCAGCTTTGTTCATTGCACACCTGACACACATAGAAAAATGAGTGTCCTATTAGAAAAACGCTAATATTTCTCGTGTATGTAATATGAAGAAGCTTTTCATTACAAAAATTAAGCAAAACAAAGTCACAATTTTAAATGCCTTCACAGTTTCCCATTGACCCAAGAAAGAAAGATTTACACAGATTATAAAAGTATTATAAAAACAGACCCCACTATATTTTGTCAATGTTTTCTTATAATTGACAGCGAAAATTATAGATTGGT
This sequence comes from Ixodes persulcatus, assembly GCA_013358835.2. Taxonomy (NCBI): domain Eukaryota; kingdom Metazoa; phylum Arthropoda; class Arachnida; order Ixodida; family Ixodidae; genus Ixodes; species Ixodes persulcatus. The sequence continues at coordinate 9,598 of JABSTQ010004696.1, forward strand.
AGATTGTCGGCACACAAAGACAGAATAATGAAGTTGTGCCAGCATTCCCTAATATATTTATGGTGTTTCTCGTAGGGTTGTTATGTTAAGTGAAAGATTGTGTATTACATGTGTAGCTGTAGCCTGGGTTGCACATTTAAGGAGGCTTCTTAAATGAATGTTTGTGTGAATTTTTTAATATTGTAAAAGACCCATATTTTTTTCCCTGGTTTAATTTTGGCGAATCGCCTGGAATTCACGAAAAATAAGTCATATCAACAATTCAGGCAGAAAGAATGTGTCCACCTTCAAAGCTACATTGAGATCCTTCCGTCTTGCTAAGGCTAGTGCCCTCAAATAATTAGAAAACTTCAGCTTTGGCCGAATTCGCAAAATATTGAGCTTGCGAAAAATAGGTTGCTTACAGTATCGTTTTATGATGGTACTTTAGTAGAATCAACCTTTACACATTTGTTGAGAGTCATGCATGTCCTTTTATATTTGTAGCTGGCACTTGAGGCAGAGCTTCGATTCAAATCCTCACTTGAAGACATGGAGGCCACGCTGTGCGAAGTTCGACAAACACTGAGCAGAGGAAGTTTCCTTGACATTGACTGCTACCTTCGGCCAAAAAGGGCAACATTTTCTCTCATCCCACTGGTAAGGACTTCTACTTTGAACGTCTACGTTGTTGTCTTTGCCATAGACATTGTGTAGACAGCGTTATAACGGAAGTTCGCTATCATGTCTGGGCGTCATATGGTGTGTGACCAGCTACTCCTTGAATTGGATTGATGCCATCACTTCTAGTGTGCGAACATCTCCATTCTCGAGTCGCTCCTCGACATCGCGGTTCCACCTAATGCATTCTGCTTTAGTAGAAACAAAACTATGGATTTTTAACAAGATAGTAATTTTGAAGTTTTCATTTGAATCATCTCACAAAATCGGAATACCCAATTGAATCCTCAGCAGTTCAGAAAGTTAAAGAACGTGATTCTCAATGCATTGGATGATTATCCAATGCATTGATTATCTCAGTTTCTGAAGTAGTGATTTATGATAAATAACACTGCTTTAAGACATTTTGTTAAATTTATAACGTATGGGGGGATCTTTAGATATCAAAATTTAGATTTAAGAAATCACATTTTCACCAAAAACAGACCTAATGACTCGTACAAATGACCTAATTACGCTTACTTATTACCAGCTGAACGTTAAGAAAAGCGACGGAGAGAGAAAGAGACACACCGCTGGACTAGCAACCTTTTTAATAAACTTCCTTTTCCTTGACCTCATCCTAAAAAGGGTAGCTTCTTCTTCTTCAGTCAGAGCTCAGACAGAAACTTCCTTTTTTTCCCCCACGAACCGTGGAGTTTTCCTCTTCTTCGACTTTCGGATCTTGCAAAACCTTTTTCTTTTTGTCTTTTACACTTCCGGCGGTCTCAGCCTCGTTTCACTCGGTCGGATCGTGGAGTCAAAAAGTCACAACTTGGTTCATCCGAGGAGCCGCTCTCCTCAGATACATTTTTTCTTTGGGCAAGAGCGCGATGGAGGCAACACTCACGCATTCTCCCTCCCGATCCTCAATGGCCAGCGCCTCGAGGAGCTCCCTTCCAAGCTGCTTCCTGTGTTTTGCGATGACGGTAATGTTTGTGAAATCAGGAGCACATTTGCAGTCCCGACAGTGTGCCGAAAGGTGGCCCGACGACGTTAGTGCGGCCACAGACGCTGCATGTTCTCTGGTGCGGTCGTTTATGCACCGCCCTGTTTGCCCTATGTAGCTTTTGCCACATGACATAGGGATCTTGTAAACAACTCCTTTTTCGCATGGGGCGTAGGGTGTTCGATGCGCAGTGCTGCAGGTCGTCGTCCCGTTCTGGGCGGTGTTCTGGTTCACCCTACGGCACATGGCGTACGCCTTGTTGGGGGCGGAGCACAAAACGTGGATGCCTTGTCGGCCGGCGATCTTTTTTAACCGATGAGTAATGCCGTGAACATATGGGACCACTACGAAAGGCTTTGGCGGTTTCTTTTGCGTTGTTTGATTTTTCTCAGGATTTTGTCGGATTTGCTTGCAAAGCTTCTCACAAATCGGTACGAGAAGGGTACTCGAGTACCCAGAATCCTGGAGTCGACCCAGCTGTCTTTGAAAGCTGCGCCCCACCTTATGAGGGCAGGACTTCTGTAGCGCCGAGACTAGAGCTTTGGTGGCCAGCCCCCGTTTTACGTTTTTGGAATGCTCCGAGGTATTCGGAAGGAACCCCTTACATGAACGGGGTTCATAACTCCAGCATACGTGGGAAGGTTGAAACTCCAATAAGAGATCTAGAAACCGTATAGATTTGTTGACGGGAAGTTCATGGGTAAAAGCCAATCCGTGGCAGCTTCCCGTCAACAAATCTATACGGTTTCTAGATCTCTCATTGGAGTTTCAACCTTCCCACGTATGCTGGAGTTATGAACCCCGTTCATGTAAGGGGTTCCTTCCGAATACCTCGGAGCATTCCAAAAACGTAAAACGGGGGCTGGCCACCAAAGCTCTAGTCTCGGCGCTACAGAAGTCCTGCCCTCATAAGGTGGGGCGCAGCTTTCAAAGACAGCTGGGTCGACTCCAGGATTCTGGGTACTCGAGTACCCTTCTCGTACCGATTTGTGAGAAGCTTTGCAAGCAAATCCGACAAAATCCTGAGAAAAATCAAACAACGCAAAAGAAACCGCCAAAGCCTTTCGTAGTGGTCCCATATGTTCACGGCATTACTCATCGGTTAAAAAAGATCGCCGGCCGACAAGGCATCCACGTTTTGTGCTCCGCCCCCAACAAGGCGTACGCCATGTGCCGTAGGGTGAACCAGAACACCGCCCAGAACGGGACGACGACCTGCAGCACTGCGCATCGAACACCCTACGCCCCATGCGAAAAAGGAGTTGTTTACAAGATCCCTATGTCATGTGGCAAAAGCTACATAGGGCAAACAGGGCGGTGCATAAACGACCGCACCAGAGAACATGCAGCGTCTGTGGCCGCACTAACGTCGTCGGGCCACCTTTCGGCACACTGTCGGGACTGCAAATGTGCTCCTGATTTCACAAACATTACCGTCATCGCAAAACACAGGAAGCAGCTTGGAAGGGAGCTCCTCGAGGCGCTGGCCATTGAGGATCGGGAGGGAGAATGCGTGAGTGTTGCCTCCATCGCGCTCTTGCCCAAAGAAAAAATGTATCTGAGGAGAGCGGCTCCTCGGATGAACCAAGTTGTGACTTTTTGACTCCACGATCCGACCGAGTGAAACGAGGCTGAGACCGCCGGAAGTGTAAAAGACAAAAAGAAGGAGGTTTTGCAAGATCCGAAAGTCGAAGAAGAGGAAAACACCACGGTTCGTGGGGGAAAAAAAGGAAGTTTCTGTCTGAGCTCTGACTGAAGAAGAAGAAGCTACCCTTTTTAGGATGAGGTCAAGGAAAAGGAAGTTTATTAAAAAGGTTGCTAGTCCAGCGGTGTGTCTCTTTCTCTCTCCGTCGCTTTTCTTAACGTTCAGCTGGTAATAAGTAAGCATGAATAACCAACCGGCTCAGCTACAGGCCATCACGACCTAATTACAATGTTATATTTTGCCCTATATTGTATTGTGAATAAGGTATTTCAAATCTGGCTGCGGATTTATAGTTATCAATAAGAAATATATATCCACGTTCTTAACATGAATGAGTTAGGTGCCGAAATAGTCTAGCCCTCATTTCCCCTATGTTAAAATTGTAACTGGTGACCATCTCATGACGTAGAGACTCACCATGTCCAACATCTGCTTCAATAGATGCTTTTAATAATTAAGAAAAATTGCTTGTCAGCTTCAAAATATAATTTAGGTTCATCAGTCTTTTGATGCAGCTAGCATCCTGGCTATTTATGGCCATGTATTACCTTGCAGTTGTTTTTTTATTTATGGCGATCTGATTAAATAATCACATTATATTGCATTATATTTCTCTAAACAAAGGAGGAGCCCGCTGTGGACACGCGTTTTCGGGGACCCTTTATCATCAGGATGCGAGACGGAGAACACAAGATCACCTGTGGGAAGTGCCGTGTTCACCTGACTCCCAGATTCTCTCTTGAATGGGCTTTGATCCTGCGCCTCGCTGTTTTCTTTGTTTTGAATCTTTCTTACCCTTATGCATTTGGACAATCTTTGGGTCTCCTGCAAACAGTGCTAGTCAAGAGCGAGGTGTTTGAGTCATGTCTCATGTCATTTAAACTAAAGACTCTCTTAAAGGAGTTGAAAAATGCGGCCTCAAAATGTACCAGCACAGAAACTAACACAAACCAGGTGAGTGTTAACTTATGTTCAGACTACTATACAAGCCTTATTTAAGGAACCTCTGAGATGCAATATTTTTTTCCTTTTACGACACCTAGAAATTGGTTCTCTCCAGAGTCACATTTTCTTAATGAAAAGTATAAATATCAAACCCATTTCAAAGTGCCAACCTGAGCAGTGTGACTTAAGAAGTGCCCGAAAGATGTCGGGGTGGTCGGAAAGATGGCAGTCTTCTTTCTCAAGCAGTATTACAGCACCGAGAAGCGAATGGAATGAAACTGAACTCCCTTTGCATTCGGAGGAGCAGAAAGCAACAAGCATAAATGAAAAAAGGCATACGTGTGGTCTCTGGGAGCTGCGCTCCTCCAAGTGCAGACGAAGTCTCATTCCGTTCGCTTCTCGGCTCTCTAACACTGGTTGCGGAAGAAGACTGCCCTCCTTCCAACTACATTGACATCTTTTGAATTTCTCCTACATTACACTCCTCAGGCAGGCACTCTGAAATGGGCTTGATGTTTTTAGTTTTTATGAAAAAAATATATGCGGCTCTGGAGTAAACTAATTTTTCATGGTGTCTTGGAACCCTAGTCAGTCGCCTCACTTGAAAGAAAACCTTTTGGACGTGTCAAGCACCCCTTAAGTTGACATTGGGTGCATCTTATGTTTTTAGAAGAAGCTTTATCTGTGAGAGGAGCCTCTAAACCAGTTTTTGAAACAAGCTGTATTTATTTTTACACTTCTCGCAATACTCTAAAAATGCAAGGTCCATCTGCATTGTTTCCTTCAGATTAATTACATTGTTCTTCGCCGCCTAATTATCAACTTTTTAGTTCTGAGCATTTTAGAGCGGAGGGGCAAGTTAAATAAACAATTGGAACTGTCTTAGCCCATGGTTTGTGCTCCACTTAGTCATTTTGTTTTGCAAAGCTTTGACCATGCCAGCACTGCATGTGTGACAAACAATGTTTATACATTAGCAGCCCTTACCTATAGACTAGCTGACTGTTCACTGAGTTACAATATAAAATTGTATTAAATCTGATAATTCTTGTTTTATTGTTTGTGTCTTGGATTTCTTTACCATTTTAGGTTGTCTCAGACGTCACATGAGAGACAAAGATGCTGTGAACAAAACACATCTGCTACAGCTATGTGTGTACTGCTGTAGCATTTTCTTTCTGTTAGTACTTGATAGAAATCTTGAGCTCAGTCAGTTTGTTGCACAGTTATGGCTACTGGAGTAATTAATGGCTTCCACTGACTGATGTTCAAAAGGTCGGAGTAGATTTTCGCAAATTTTCGACGCACTAACATGTTTTAAGGGCCTGTCATTGCTGCCACAATTTGTGTGTTGTACCGTTTTGGATCTGCCTTAAAACACCAAACAATAAAAATAACCAGTCCACTTAGCTGGGATGCCATTTCAGATAAAACACTACCAGTCATTTCTGAAACATTGTTTTATATAAAGCAGGTCATGGCCTAGTGTTGTCCCAGATATTTTTGCACTTGCCTTGTAGACCATTCTAAGGTGCCGTAATATAGAGATCACATGAAAAGCAAGGAAGTTGCAAGGAAAGCAGTTCTGCTGCAAGTACGTTTCTGCTGATGTGGCTTTTTTTGTTAGCACTATGTATTATCAAATGAAGAGCTCACAGTGCATCACAAAAGGAGTGACTTGAGAAGAAGTCTTCTAGGATGGCAGTCTAATTTTCACAAAGAGCCTTAGCTTCTGCAGGGCACTGATGAAGCTGGGTCTCTTAGTGAAACGTCAGCTCTGCCGCTGGGAATTCTAAAATACTAAATTTCAAGTCACTCTATTCACTTGCGCAATGTGCTGCGAGCTCTTGATTTCTGGTGACACTGAGCTATTAGCGAATACCACAGCACCAGAAACTTATGTGCAGCATAACTACCTCTTTTACAGATTCCTTGCTTTTTATTTTATGTTTGACATATTAGAATGGTCTATAAGAAGGCAGGTGCAAAAATATGTGGGACAACAGAAACCCCTTACCTGCTCTACATGAAACAGTGTTTCGGAAACAGCTAGCTTCTTCTATCTGTACCAGTGTTCCAGATATAAACATATGAAACACCGTTTCACATAAGTCTCCCAATTATATGTGGGACAGTTTTCCATATGCCATTATGTGGAGCACTGTTCCGCAAAACACCTCGGAAGTCTACCTGAAATGGTGTTCCGCATATTCTCAAGATATCGGGAACAGTGTTCCAGGGGGGTAAGTGGAACATTTTTGCCATAATTTTCCACTTATAGCCGGGACCCAAGTGGAACGGTGTTAAGAGTGTAGAAGGGCCGCAGCTCACCTTTGAAGAAGAACACATAGGGCCGTTTATCAGCAAGGGTCTTTTCGGAGGATACCTGTGCACCAGAATAAATGCTGTTCTAGTCAAACAAATCTGTTTTTGTAGAAGAGGCCCAACAAAGGTTTGAGAGAAAACTCGAGAATACATAAAGTGTCCCGAAGGAACAAAACAACCCAACTAAAAAGGCCGCAGCTCATCTTTGAAGAATAACATGGGGGTTGTCTATCAGAGAGGGTTTTTTCGGAGGATACCTGTGCACCAGAATAAATTCGGTTTTAGTCAGACAGATCTGTTTTTGTAGATGAGACAACAAATGTTTGCGAGACAACTCGAGAAAGCACAAAGTGTCACAAACGAACAAAACAACCCAAATAGGAAAGCCGAAGCTCACCTTTGAAGCAGAACATAATCCCGTTTGGCTTCACTGAAAACAAGGGGGTCGTTCATCAGGTTGTTTTCGTTTTCGGAGGACACCTGCGCACCAGAAGAAATGCGGCTTTAGTCACACAGATCTGTTTTTGTAGGAGAGACACAACAAAAGTTTGCGAGTCCACTCGAGAAAGCAAGTCGTGCGCCTAAAAAAAACGTCACTCAAAACCTAAATAGGGAGACATAAGTTTACCGTAAAACAACAGTGATTGATTAAAAGAAAAAAACAACAACAACAAGAGCCCTTCATTTGCGGGGCTATTTTACAGGTTAGCTGCCCATTTTGGGGCTTCTGCCTCAATGCATAGCTATTGTGAACGATTTCTTGAGCCTAAAGATAGAGGCCCTCGTAACGAAGGTACACTTTCAACAGACGCACATTGAAGCTGATGAAGGACAACAGCAGCTTAATTTTCCCCTGCACATTGCTATTCGAGTAGAGTTATACGAACTACGTCGTGCACCTCGACCGGAAACGGCTATACACACAACGCGTAGAGCTCATGCCATTTTGGTCACCCTTTTCGGACGGCACGTGTATCGCTGGCGAGCGCGTTAACCCCCCCCCCCCCCCCCTTCCCCCGCCTGCGTTCACGCCGCTTCGCGGCGACAGTGTGCGGCTGCTGATTAGAAACTTATCCACCCCCTTGACTCCATCCCCCCGTAAACGCCGCTTCGCGGCGTCCAGCCGTTAACTCAAGCCCCGCTCTCCTCAATTGCATCTCCGGAAAGGGAGTCCCATAATATTTAGCTCTGCGAAATTTCGTCGACAGGATTCGTTTTCTTTTCTCTTTCGGTGTTCATCATAAAAAAGAAAAAAAAACGTCGTAAATATCGCCAAATGCCCCCAAAAAATGCTAGAAAAAAAAAAGTAAGCTCCCACGAGGGATCGAATCGGGTTCCGCTACATACGAAGCATCTTGCCAATAAGCCACGCCCCCGCTTCGGAAACTCGTTGTAACCATTCGTTTTACATGAGTTTCGCGTCGTGCATATAGCCATTTCCGGTCGCGGTGCACGACGTAGTGCGTATAGCTTTACTCATTCGAGTTATAGCCAGTGCATTAAAGTTATGACAAGAAAATTTAAAAATCGCTTACCTCCCGTGTAATTCATGTGCAAAGTTCCGTGCGCACGATGTCTTACGTGAAAGATACACACCAACACACAGACACTCCATAATATCACTGGCCCACATCGTTCGTCAGTTCTGCGGCACGAAGCAGCGAAAAAGTGCTCGACATTCTCTTCAACCGGGTCGCACTTAACATTACCTGTCCACGGCAATGCCTCTTGTCTCTTCGGTAAATCCTGGTCGCTTCGCCGTGCAGGGTCCATAACCTGTTGTTTTTTTCATGCTTACGCAGCGCGACCAGTTTAATAAAGGAGGATTACTTTAGATTGGCGAGAAGCCAAGAACACGACATATAGGGTGGTTGAAGTCACCAGGCTCGATCTAAAAGGGACCGTAAAGATCGACGCCTGCACGTAGCCATCTAAACATTTCGTCAGAGGTGTATTTAATAGGTCGGTTTTTTCCTGTAAAATGACAAAGAGTAGTTCTCTTTTAGTAAACAAGAGGGCCAAGCAACTTGCCATGGTCTACGGCGGGCGGCGACCCAGACGGCCAAGTCCACTAGCGGGGTGTGTTTGGCGTTCGTATTCACATATGGCGTCGGGAGCAGCGTTTGAAGGTGCAGCCGACCAGTGAAAGATAGCGAACGACACGCAGACAAAATCCGTTGGCAGCAAAAGCGCCGCCGTTATGCAGACGCGTTTTTTACTTCAAGTTTTGCTTTTATTGTTCGCATTTATTTTTTAACCGAAGGTACATTTCAAAAAAAGATTATATTCATTTTAATAAACATAAACAGCGGAGGTCGCGAGCCGTCGCGATAAGGAGGTAGCGCCATCTATCAATACGAACGCCAAACACAACCCGCTACTGGACCACTGTCGTCTGCGTTGCTGCCCGCCGTAGACCCTGGCAAGTTTCTTTGCCTTATTTTTTACAGAAACAGAGCTACGCTTTGCAATTTTACAAGAAAAAACCAACCTGTGAATTATACTTTTGACGAAAAGTTTAGATTGCTACGTGCAGGCGTCGATTATTACGGTCTATTTTAGATCGATCCTGGTGACGTGAACCACCCTATATATCTGTCAAGCTGCCATCTTGTTATCTTATCTATATGAGTGGAATAGGGAAGTAAACACAAACGAAAAGGCGATGTGGAGGGTTCGTTGCGCAATCTCGTGACAGTACATTACAACACCAACAGTTTCAGGGCATTTTTGATCAAAACTGACGACTCACACCTTAAAATCTTCTGTTACCTCGCACAATAGAAGCCAAATTAAAAAAAAAAATGTTTTCGTGGAATATACAAGATATTAGATTTTATCAATTACACAATTAAAGTCGGCAAAACCTGGAGGCACTTCCGAAGAAACGAATCTCGCTCTTTACTCTAGCCGACTGTTTTCGTATTCCGCCATTTTTGTATGGTTATAATGAGTAATTAGCTTAATTAAGGTAATTAAATAGTGTAGGTAAGGAAACATAACAAAAAGAAAACGAATTGAAAGGTGTCAGGAGGTTAGGTACAGTGGTTATTAGCCCCGAGAAGTTCGCGTGGCGCCCCCTTACGGCGAACCGCGGTGACGTCACGGCGTGGAGAGAATTTTTGCCCGACTCGCCCCACTCGGCCTATGGAGGCTGTGACGACGTTAGCTGTCGCCGCGCTCGTTCTTTTTTAATTGTTTTGCTCGTGTTTTTCGTTGCAGGTGTAAATTTTCGTAAGTGGCTTTATTGAGGTATGGCCTGCAGCTGCAGGCGAAACTTCAACCAACATTTCAGGCATGGTTGACAGGGCAAGCAACGCATGAATCGCAGCTGGTATATGAAAATAAAGAAATATGGCCACAAATGCAGGAGCATCACTATAGATTTACATCTCGCACAATTAATGCTGCTGATGGTCTGAATGAATTGGCAAGTTATGTACACTATTTCGTTATTTTTTGTATCTCTGTTTTTAAACATGATTGCCGAAGCCGAAAAGCTGCATGCTGCTCGAGCAACATGTTAAATACAGTCTGGGCCATGGAGAGAGAATCCCAAGAGAGACAGCCCAAGTACAGGAACAAAGTAAAGAAAGAAGCAACATTTATTTATATATATTGCTCGCATTTGACCTTTGCTGGATTCGGATAGAACTTCAATGGACTCCACTGGTGGTATCTGTCTTGTTTATATTATCCCTCAAGTAATGTACAACAAACGTAAGCGAAGGTATCTAGCCCGTTATTATTCCCTTAGGCCCTAAAATTGAGATATTTTAGCTAAATCAAATTGTTCTGAAGCTAAAATACCCGAAGCTTTTCTCACGCAAACGGTCAACCTTCACAGGTTCCACATTTTCCTCTACTAGTGCAGCATTTACCACTGTACAGCCATTCGAATGCTTGCTGTTCCTCCTTTTTTCCTCTGCTGTCAGAGAGCCCAGCTGTAGGGAGTTTGGAGGCTGAGGAAGCTTTTGGGGACCCGCAGCAGTGTCTCTTTTATTGGAAATGACAGTTCAAACTATATAGTTATTTTACGAGTACACAAGGCTGTAATAAAGAAAGAATGTAAAAAAAAAGTATAAACATTCCAAATTACAGTACTATTGCTGTGCATATTGTGGGCAGTTCACTAGATCTGATACAGGCACCGGGGGACAATTCGGCAGTTTTTCCCGCTACCATACAAACTAATTTTCAGTAATTGTGCATCTTTTAAAAAATACAACATGGCTGCATACGTGTATGAACTATACCATTAATTCACGAAGAAGCTATATTTATGCAAATAAATTCTGTTCCACGAGCATTTCAGGGGCCTTCAGACCCAGGGCCTTAAAACTTCTGCGAACCAGCGCATGCAGGATGGCACGCGCAGAGTCGGGTTCGCGAGCTAATTTGCCGGCCGACCAAAGGCGCTTGATATAAACGGAATTTCAAACGCCTGCAGAGCGGGATGTAATATTTTCCTAAATCATGAACATGCAAGGAACAGAATTCCAGCGTCTGAAGCACTTACGCCGCCGCTTCACCGACCCCTCGCAAGATTGCCTTGTGTCGTGTGGACGGACGGGGAGTTTCATCGGTGGAATCGCCGCTGCCGATAGCTTTCGGGATTTGTAACCCAATTATAAAGGTAAAAGTGACAAGCAGGCTTATAAAATGTACGGAAACATGTCAATATCGGACCAACCCAGCGTCTTGTACACCGGGGAAACGAGGTCCCGCTCCTCGAGGTGCTTGCGGCACACAACGCCAAACCAGGAAACCGGTGCAAAGAAGCGAACCGGATGCGAGACCGCGGAGCGGAGTCTTTCCCCTGACTTTACGGTACACCTCACCCAATGAGGGCGCGGCGACCGCAGAAACGCTTGTGTTCGCTCTCGGGCCTAATAGTGAGTAGATTAGGTTAATTAAAGTACTTCATGAAATAACAAAGTGGAAGATGATTACTAATCTTTGTAATGCCGAATTAGAGCGCAGCTCTTGAGGAGGAGGAGGAGGGGAGGGTATGGAGGGGACGGTATGCCTCTCCTCGCTCATCTACTTCTCCCCTCCTCCTCCTCTTCTCTTCCCCCTCCCTCTTTCTCCACCCGCTTCCTCCCGCCTCTTTCTCCTCCTCGTCCCTCCTCCTCCTCCATCCTCCTTACCCTTCTCCCTCCCTGCCGCTTGGTGCATTATTGGAAACGTCCCATAATGTAACGCGCGCGTCACCGCGGTGCCTTATGGCACGTTTCCCATAATGCACCACGCGGTTACGCCGACGGCGACGCGTCACGCCGACGCGTTATGGCTACCGTTACGGTCGCCGTCGGCATAACGCGTTTTCGTGACGCGTCGGCATCGGCGAAGCCGTAACGCGTCGGGGTAACCGTAACGCGTCGGCGTAACGCTTTTTCGTGGCGCGTCGGCGTCGCGTAACGCTTTTTTGTGACACGTGGGCGTCGTGTAACGCTTCGGCGTAACGCTTTTTTGTGACGCGTCGGCGTCGCGTAGCGCGTTGGCGTAACGCTTTTTTGTAACGCGTTGGCATTGCGTAACGTGTCGGAGTAACGCATTTTCGTGACGCGTCGGCATCGCGTACCGCTTTTTTGTAACGCGTTGGCATTGCGTAACGTGTCGGAGTAACGCATTATCGTGACGCGTCGGCGTCGCGTAACGCGTTGGCGTAACGCTTTTTTGTGACGCGTTGGCATTGCGTAACGCGTCGGTGTAACGCATTTTCGTGACGCCTCGCCGTCGAGTAATGCGTCGACGTAACGCACTCCGCGGGGAAAGAAATTCGAGGCGGGTCTTCCCGACTTGCAGTCTTCAAATTCCTAGCTTCTTTAATCAATCCACGTACGCCAATATTTTTTTTCTTTTTTCCGCGTTGTACATTTTTAGAATGATCTGAAACCCAGAAGCCCTTCCTCGTATAATGAATTGAGTACGAAACATATACCACCTTCGATCGCGAAAGTCTGCGCCCGCGAAATATTTCCGAAACCGGCCGGCACTTTGAGAAATTCACAAAATATAAAACTCTAGCGCGCAAAAAAAAACCAAAAAAACCGTCATAGAATTTAATTTACACGTAGATCGCTGACCTACTGTAAGATGAACTTTAATCTAAAAAAATATCACAAAACCAAATTCGTTTTAGCAAATATTTCAAAGACAATATTTTCTACGACAGGCTGTCCGATATCTTCGTGCTGCCTCTTCTGCACATTCTTCTAATTTGCGTCATGTAGCCGTCATGTAGACGGGATGCAGCAATATTTTCTTGGAAGCTGTCAGAAGTGGCAAATGTTGCCGTCGTGTAGCCGGGACCCCGCAATATATTGTTTGGGCTCTGGCAGAAACGGCCAATGTTGCCGCATGTAGCCGTCATGTGGCCAGGATAGAGCAATATCTTTTTGAAGCTGGCAGAAACGGCATATGTTGCCGTCCTGTAGCCATCGTGTAGCCGGGATGCGGCAATATATTTGGAATCTGGCAGAAACGGCTCCCAGGCAGCACGAAGATATTGGACAAATAACGGACAAATATCGGTCGAAGTTTTAAGAAAAAACGGTCCCATAACGATTTGCAACACGGCTCCAGATCGGTCCAATAACTTGAACCGATATTGGATCAAGTTTGTGACCGATATCGTCAACCGTTATGCGGCCATTTTTCGAGCTGCTTTACGACCGGCTTTCGAACCGTTTTAAAACCGTCTTTCGAATTGTTTTGTGGCCGTTATCGTTCAACCATTTTGGGATCGAAATGACCATTATTGAAATACGTAAGTAGGCGAATGACTACGACATCAAATATGACTCTTTATTTTCAAGTGTGTACCGTAGATGCTTCTTTTCAGGGGGAATCAATGCCTGACCATCTTTGACTTGGACAAGGGGTTTGGTAGCGGCCTCCGGAAGGAGAAGGATCGTGGAGGGGGCGGGTGGGAGTGCGGGGGCCAGATGCATGAAGGGGGCTGCTTGCACTCCCAGAATGGTGGGAACTGCAGGCTCTGCCGTCCGGGTGTCGGCCACTCTGAAGGCCGCCAGTGTGGCACCAGAAGAAATGCGGTTTTAGTCACACAGAGATGTTTTTGTTGCAGACACAAAAATTTGCGAGATCAATCAAGAAAGCATAAAGTGTCCCAAAAGAACAGAACAACCCAAATAGAAAGGCCGCAGCCCACCTTTGAAGAAGAACATGGGGGTTGTTTATTAGCAACGGTTTTTTTGGAGGATACCTGCGCACCAGAATAAATGCTGTTTTAGTCAGACAGATCTCTTTTGGTAGAAGAGACCCAAGAAACGTTTGCGAGAACACTCGAGAAAGCCTAAAGTGTCCCGAAAGAACAAAACAACCCAAATAAAAAGGCCGCAGCTCACCTTTGAAGAATTAACATGGGGGTCGTTTATAAGCGAGGGTTTTTTCAAAGGATACCTGCGCACCAGAATAAATTCGGTAGACAGATCTGTTTTTGTAGACGAGACAACGAAACATTGCGAAGCTACTCAAGAATGCATTGAGTCCCAAAAGACACAAAACAACCCAAATAAAAGGGCAGCAGTTCACCTTTCAAGAAGAACATAAGCCAGCTGGCTTCAATAAAAATATGGGGGTCGTTCATCAGCAGGGTTTTTTTTCGGAGGGCACCTGCGCACCAGAAGAACTGTAGCTTTAGTCACATATATATGTTTTTGTAGAAGAGACAAAACAAAAGTCTGCGCAACCACTCAAGAAAGCACGAAGTGTCCCAAAAGAACAAAACACAACCCAAAAAGAAAGCCAACAGCTCACCTTTGAAGCAGAACATAAGCCCGCCTGGCTTCAATAAAAACATGGGCATCGTTCATCACCAGGGTGTTTCTTTTCGGAGGACACCTGCGCACCAGAAGAAATGCGGCTTTAGTCACACAGATCTGTTTTTGTAGAGGACACAACAAACGTTTGCGAGACCACTCGAGAAAGCACAAAGTGTCCCAAAAGACCAAAACAACCCAAATCGAAAAGCCGCAGCTCACCTTTGAAGCAGAACATAATCCCGTTTGGCTTCAATAAAAACATGGGGGTTGTTCATTAGGTTTTTGTTTTCGGAAGAGACCTGCGAACCAGAAGAAATGCAGCTTTAGTCACACAGATCTGTTTTTGTAGACGAGACACAACAAAAGTTTGCGAGACCACTCGAGAAAGCACAATGTGTCCCAAAAGAACAAAACAACCCAAATCGAAAAGCCGCAGCTCACCTTTGAAGCAGAACATAATCCCGTTTGGCTTCAATAAAAACATGGGGGTCGTTCATCAGGATTTTTTTTTTTTCCGGAGGATACCTGTGCACCAGAAGAAATGCGGCTTTAGTCACACAGATCTGTTTTTGTAGAAGAGACACAACAAATGTTTGCGAGACCACTCGAGAAAGCAAGTCTCGCGCCTAAAAAAATGTCACTCAAAACCTAAATAGGGATACGCAAGTTTGCCGTAAAACAACATTGACAGATTAAAAAAAAAACACACACACAAAACAAGAGCCCTTCATTTGCGGGGCTATTTTACACGTTAGCTGCCCATTCTGGGGCTTCTTCAGCCTCAATGCATTGCTATTGTGAACGTTTTCTTGAGCCTAAAGATACAGGCCCTAAAGATACTGCTACAATGTTTGGGGGTGGAAGGTCGAAGCGTGTTCCGCACGTTGGTTCCAGAGCCTGCTGCTGGACCACCAACCACTGCTGCTGCAACTGAAAGTACGCCGGAGAAGACCACATCAAAAGGAGGTGAGCCGGACGACTACACCGATGCACTTCGGTTGTTGGAACGACATTTCATGAACACTCTGAACGTGCTGGTCGAAAGACGGCGATTCATGTTGCTGCGACAGCTTCAAGACGAATCGATACGCGCGTACGTCAGTGCCCTGCGACAGCTCGCGAGCACGTGCGACTTCGGTGACTTTCTTGAGGCAGCTCTGCGGGACAGGGTCGTCGACCGAGTACGGAGCGTGGAGCTAAGACAGAAGCTGCTCATGAAGGGTTCGCAGCTTACGTTGGGCCAGGCCATTGACTTCCTACAGACTTTCGAGCAGGCAGCGGAGGGTGCCTGTGTCTACAAGGAGGGGCGTGACGCTGCCATGGTTCAGCAAGTCGAGAGGGCAAGAAATCGCTCAGGAACAGGAGCCTGCGGTTCTTCAACAGTTCCGGACCGCAGGTGTTACAGATGCGGTGCTTCAGGACACCTAGCTAGTGCACGGGAATGCAGAGCGCGAGAGAAGCGGTGTTCGAGGTGTCACAAGGTTGGACATTTTCAAGCGGTATGTAGAAGTGCCGGGCAAGCGCGGGTGCAAGCGGTTCAAGACACGGACGGGGACGGAGAGTTGGGTGTCCTAACAGTCACACAGAACGAGCGAACAACTCTGATTGTCAACGTTTGCGTCGAGGGTGAAAAGATTCAGCTTGTCGTGGACACAGGCTTGTCAGTGTCTATCTTGCCAGAAAACATATATCAAGAAAAATTTCCTAGACGGTTCGCCTTGACTCCAGCAACGGTGACTCTACGGGACTTTTCACAGCAAAGAATTCCAGTCTTGGGATGTTTTGTGGCTCAGGCTGCACGTGAAGGCGTTTCGTCAAACATTCGCTTCTATGTGATTTTAAGGGGCATGGCGTTGCTGGGACTGGATGCTGTGCAACAGCTACGACAACATATTTCCCCCCGACTACATATCGACGGCGCATCGCTGGCGTGCCTACAGACAACGGCGTGGCCACAACCTCTGCCCCCTGAACTTTGTGAGTTTTCATTCCTTTTTGCGGGGAAATTAGGACTTGCAAAAACGTGGTACATGAAGTTAAACTACGCCCCTACGTCAAACCAGTATGAGCCAATGCTAGGCGGTTACCGTTGATGTTACGCGAACAAGTCTCTGCTGAGTTGTCAAGATTAGAGCGTGAAGGCTTTATTGAACGAGTGAACGCTTCTGAGTGGGTGTCTCCAATAGTGGTGGTAAAAAAAAAAAGACGGGAGCATCCGACTCTGCGTAGATTTACGGGAGCCAAACAAGGCCATTGTCGGTGACGGCTTTCCGTTGCCGCACACAGAGGAGCTCTTGCACGCTTTGAACGGAGCAGCATGGTTCTCTAAACTGGACCTGGCGTCAGCCTATCTCCAGGTCGAGTTGTCAGAAGACAGCCGGGCACTGACGACGTTTGCCACACATGAGGGACTGTATCAGTTTCGTAGAGTCTGTTTTGGCCTTGCTTCGGCGCCCGCCGCGTTTCAGCGAATGATGGAGGAAATATTGAAAGGTTGCAAGGGCGTCCTATTGTGTATTGACGATATTATTGTCTTTGGCAAAAATAAGGAGGAACACAACCATCATCTGCGTGACGTCTTGCAACGAATTGCGGCCGCTGGTCTACAACTGAACAAGAAATGTGTCTTTGGGGTAGAGGAATTGTCGTTCTTGGGTCACCATGTGAGCGTAAGGGGTCTCGCACCCCTCAAATCAAAAGTGGACGCGATTATCAATGCACAGACGCCAACGGATTTGGTGGGATTGCGTTCTTTTCTTGGCCTCATGGGACACTACTCTCATTTCCTCCCTCATTATTCAGACGTGGTGGAGCCACTGCGGCGCCTTCTTCGCAAGGGCCAGGAGTTCATCTGGAACCAGAACGCTGAGGAAAGCTTCCGCAAGGCTAAGAACCTACTGGCGTCGTGCAGCGCGGTATCCATGTTTGACCGGTCCTTACCTGTACAGGTAACAACTGACGCGTCGGCTTATGGGCTGGGAGCGGTAATGCAACAGGTAATCGACGGTGAGACGCATACGATAGCATTTGCATCAAGGACGTTGACGCCACAAGAACGCAAATACTCTACAGGAGAACGAGAAGCCCTGGCATGTCTGTGGGCTTGCGAGCACTGGCATGTGTACTTGTGGGGCAGAAGTTTTTTGTTGCGAACGGACCACCAGGCATTGGTAACATTACTCTCTACCAATGGCACCGGAAGGCGGCCACTTCGGATAGAGCGATGGTGAGCAAGGCTGATGAGGTACAATATTACTGTACAATACACGAAAGGAGAAGATAATGTAGTCGCTGACGCACTTTCCCGGTTGCCCTTGCTGTCCACAGAGTGCGAGCCAGTAGAGGAGGTTATTGCTGTAGTGTCAAGCGTGGTAACAAAGAACTAATTGCAAGTGGAGACAGAGAAGGACAGCGTGTTGCGGGAGGTGATGCAGTATGTCACATCTAAGTGGCCAGAAAAGAGGGGTCTGTCAGGAAAGCTACTCTCATTTTGGCGTATTCAAGAAGAGCTTTCTGTTCTCGAGGGGTTGCTGTTTCGTGCAGAGCGGGTGGTGCCTCCATCAACATTGTTTTCCAGATTCATCATGATGGCTCACGAATCGCATCCGGGCATCGTCAGGACAAAGCAGCGACTCCGGGGGCAGTATTGGTGGCCTGGGATGGACGAAGACGTGGACACCTGCATTAGAAGCTGCGCTGTGTGCAAGGCATCAGACAATTCTGCAAAGACCGCGTTGGCCCCTCTACAACCAGTGCAATGGTCCGAAAAGCCCTGGTGAAATCTGGGCATCGATATTGTGGGCTCGATGGAACGAGCTCCTCCAGAGTGCAGATTTGCAGTAACTGTGATCGATTATCACAGTAAGTGGCCTGAGGTCTTTTTTGTGTCGTCGATAACTTCTCAGTCGGTGGAGAAAGTGTTACTGGAGCTATTCGCGAGAGAAGGATATCCAAAGAGTGTTGTCACTGACAACGGCACACAGTTTATGTCGACACATTTCGAAGCCTTCCTACAAGACAGAGAAATTGAACACTGTGTGGCCTCGCTGTACTACCCGCAGTGCAACGGTCAAATAGAACGATTTAACCGCGTCTTAAAAGAGTATATTCAGGTGGCGGCACTGGAGCGGAAACCACTTAAAGGGGCCCTCCAACAGTATTTGAGCGTCTACGTTTTTTTTGCGGTTTCTCCACGCTAGTGGTCCCGGAAACCCAGTGGACAACGAAAGAGTTTAAAAATATTAGCGCATCATAGTTTTGTTTGACAACTCGGAAACACCTCCTCCGACGGTGGCGCCGCGAGGTGCCGAATGCGCGCGCACAACGGCGCTACCTTTCACTATACGTCACATTCACTGGGTTTCGTGATTGGCGAGAGCCGTTCCAGAAATTTTGAACCGGAATAAAGTATATCACAAGTTAACCGTCATTATTTCTCTAAAAAGTCGTTTTTATAGAGCTAATAAAGTTGCAAATTAAAGTTCAAAAAGGGCGAAAACAACCCCTCGTCGCTCGTCGCTCATGCGCGCCTCCCTGCGGCGGAGTACCTCCTACTCGCCGAGGTGGCTCCGGTGGCGGAGTTGGCGGAGTTGTGGGCGACGAGCCTTCCGCGGCTGTCGAAGCGGACTGCGGCGCTTGTGTGGTGTGTCCTCGTACGGCGCGACGCCCAGCTCCGCGCTTCTTTTCAAGAATTCGGCGCTCAAAATTGGATAAGCCCGGTAAATTCATCGATGATGGCAACCCGATTCCAAAGCTACGATGGTTGCAGCGAGGCCTAATGGCCGACCGGGCCGACGGGCCAGACGGGCTATCAACCAAACTCGCGTCCAATTGGCCAACCGCTTTGCTCCAATCGCTAAACTGTTTCATTTTACGTCATGAAGCGCAATGCTTTGTTTATTTAACGTTGTTTTCTGCAATATTTAATTTGCTAATAACTCACAAAATATTGCGAATTTCTGTTATATTTTTTTACCTCGGTGTTCCTGCTTTCATGGAGCTCCGTTTCAGCGCGAACTTCAAACCAGTCAAAAAATTGTTGGCGGGCCCCTTTAAGGAGGCGATTATGGAGTACCTGAGTATTTACAGGGCAACTCCCCATGCGACCACCGGCATCTCTCCGGCGTTTTTGCTACACAGAGGGCGTCCAAGAACAAGACTGGACGTCGTGGGACTGCCGAAGAGAGGGTTCTTCGACGAACCGCAGCCTCACGTCGCCGAACTGCAACGCCGTGTCAAAGAGCGACAGCAGAGGACAAAGAAATATACCGATGAAAGACGGGGTGCCAGGCACTCCATCATTGAACCCGGCGACTTTGTAAAAGTAAAGAGGTGGGGAGGACCAAAAGGAGAGCAGAGGTTTTCTTTGCCAATAGAAGTAAAAAAACGCGTGGGAAAAAAATCCTTTCTGTTGGCCAATGGGAAGAAATGGAACGCCACAAAGTTGACAGTAGTGGCCAAAGGAGGAGCACCAGGCGCCCGGAACTTGGCAGAAAAAGTTATGGAACGACGTGGGGCGGTAACGGACCAGTTATGTGACCTGGAGTCGCCGACTGAGGAGGGGGCATCACAACCACCATCACCACGGGACTTCACGACTACCAGAACCCCGAGACACTATCGCCGGGTGACGACAGCGCTACTGTCGCTACGCACAGAGCGGAAGCTGCACGGGGTGCTGAGACACTTCCAGACACTACACTTCAGGAGACGGAACTCTTCTCGGCACCAGGAGAGTCGGCGCCAGCTCCAGAGCAGGTCGAAGCGGAGGACACCTCCGGCCAACAGGAGTTGTTGACAACGGCACCTTTGTACAGCAGGCCGCAGCGACAACGAAGAATGCCCGGAAGATACAATGACTATGATTTGTACTAGAGTTATCTGTTATAGTATTTCCGGAACTATGTAAATAACTGTAAATTATTGATGAAAGTTGCATTCTAGTTACTGGGGATTTGTTTGTTTTAAGGGGGGAAATATGTTGTGTATAGAGGGCGCTGAATTCATGTACCACCAATTGTATATATTGTCACGAATTAAGGCGACGAGAAGGCAAAGAATGAACTGAAAAGAAAGGTTTAATGGGCGAACTTGTGCCAACCAAAAATAAGTAACGAAAGAGCGTCGAGGCAGCAGAAAAGCAGGCGGCGATTCGGCGGCAAATCAGAGAGCGCGAGCTAGACTGACTCTACAAGGTCGCGGGTAGCTGCTTATCTACCGTGCGTCACTATCTCGAAAGTTCGGCAAAGAAGGCTCGAGTGTCGCGCGCTTGGAGCGTGGATGAACTGGCACTTTCGAGAACAACAAAGCAGGTGGAAAGTTACGTCTGGAGCGAGAATGAATGCCAATCTTCCAGATGCCGGTGACCGAGCGTTGCTTTCTCAGCCCTGCAAGCGGCAATATGAGCATCACCACCGGCATAAAGATCAGTCAGCGTGCAGCTCCTGTCTCGCGTCAATAATTGTTCTGCGGCCTTCCGGCCGCGTTCGCCGGCCTACACCACAGTAACGAAGGCACACTTTCAACAGACGCCCATTGTAGCTGATAAAGTACAGAACAGCCGCTTAACTTTCTCCTGCACATTCCAATTCGAGTAACGTTATACGCACTAGGTCGTGCACCTCCACCGAAAACGGCTATACGCACGTCGCGGAGAGCTTATGTCATTTTGGTCACCCTTTTCGGACGGCACGTGTATCACTGGCGAGCGCGTTAACCCCCACCCCCTTCCCACGCCTGCGTTCACTCCCCTTCGCGGCGACAGTGTGCGGCTGCTGATTACAAATTTATTAACCCCCTTGGCCCCATTCCTCCGTACACGCCGCCTCGCGGCGTCCAGCCGGACACCCAAGCCCCGCTGTCCCCGATTGCATCTCCGGAAAGGGAGTCCCACACTGTTTAGTTCAGCGAAATTTCGTCGACAGCATTCGTTTGTTTTTTTTCAGTGTTCATCGTAAAAAAAAAAAAAAAAAAAAAAAAAAAAACGTCGTAAATATCGCCAAATGCCCTCTAAAAGATGCTCGAAAAAAAAGAAGAGTAAGCGCCCACGGGGGATCGGACCGGGTTCCGCTACATATGAAGCATCTTGACACTAAGATACGCCCCCGCTTCGGAAACTCGTAGTTGTAACTTGTAACCATTCGTTTTACACGAGTTTCGCGTAGTGCGTATAGCCATTTCCGGTCAAGGTTCACGACGTAGTGCGTATAGCTTTACTCTTCCGAGTTATTGCCAGTGCAATGAAGTTATGAAAAGAAAATTGAAAAATAGCTTACCTCCTCTGTAATCCATGTGCAAAGTTCCGCCCGCACGATGTCTTGCGTGAAAGATACACACCAACACACAGACACTCCATAATATCAATGGCCCACACCGTTCGTCAGTCACTTCTTCCCGCCGATTTCACCACTCAGTGTCATTCACGCTTCTGCGGCACGAAGCAGCAAAAACGTGCTCGACATTCTCTTCAACCAGGTCGCACTTAAAGGGGTACTCCGGCGATTTTTCGAGCTACCTCAACCAACTATATTTTCTGACTCCCCGGCCTTTACCCTTTCCGGTATGCTATTTAGTATCGCGAAATTCATAATCGTTATTGTGAAATCGGCAAATTAAAATGATGCAAAAACCAACATTCAAATATACCCGCACTTTTCAGTGCCGTGACGTCAGTGGCAGGCAGGCTTGCCAGTCGAGCAAGCAGTCTAAAAAATAGAATATGCCAATCATATGTTCCGCGCTGGAGCGCGGGTACTGGAGCGAGCTTCCAAAGCATTCATTTGCCACCATGAAACTGCTTCGAATCAGTTGGGAACATATTCCACAGTCCAAAGAGTGAACCCCTGCCTTCCACTGACGTCACGTTTTCGTTGCTGCCAGTAGAGACTTTCAGTTTGAAAAACACGGTGAGGACCTAACTTGTAAATTCAATAACTTTGTGAAAAAAAAAAAAAAAATATTTTGACCTAATATTTGGGATACTATTTTAGCGATGTTGTTTGGCGAGTTTAGCAAAATTTCAAGCAAATCGGGGACCATGAAGAAATCGCCGGAGTACCCCTTTAACATTACCCGTCCACGGATAGGCCTCTTGTCTCTTCGGGAAATCGTGGTCGATTCGCCGTCCTGGGTCCATAACCTGTTTTTTTTTTTTTTTTTATGCTTACGCAGCGCGATCAGTTTAATAAAGGAGGATTACTTTAGATTGGCGAGAGGCCAAGAACATGACATTATCTGCCAAGCTGCCATCTTGTTATCTTATTTATATGAGCGGTATAGGGAAATAAACACAAAAGGAACGGCGATGTGGGGGGTTCGTTGCGCCATCTCATGACAGTACATTAAAACACCAACAGTTTCAGGGCATTTTTCATCAAAACGGACGACTCATACTTTAAAATCTTCTGTTACCTCGCACAATAAAGCCAAATTAAGAAAAAAACGTTTTAATGGAATATAGAAGATATTAGATTTGATCAATTACACAATTAAAGTCGGCAGAACCTATAGGCACTTCCGTAGAACGGAATCTCGCCCTTTACTCTAGCCGACTGTTTCCGTATCCCGCCATTTTTATGTGGTTATAATGAGTAATTAGCTTAATTATGGTAATTATATAGTGTAGGTAATGAAAAATAATAAAAAGAAACAAATTGAAAGGTGTCAGGAGATTAAATACAGTGGTTATAGTGAGTAGATTAGGTTAATTAAAGTACTTCATAAAATAAAAAAGTTGAAGACGTTTTCAGTTCTCTGTAATGCCGAATTAGAGCCCAGCTCTTGAGGAGGAGGAGGAGGGGAGGGTACGGAGGGGACGGTATGCCTCTCCTCGCTCATCTACTTCTCCCCTCCTCCTCGCCTCCTCCCTCTGGCCCCTCCCTCTTCCTCCTCCCACTTCCTCCCGCCCCTTTCTTCTCCTCCTCCATCCTCCTCCCACTTCTTCCTCCTCCCTGCCGCTTGGTGCATTATGAAAACATCCCATAGCGCCTTATGGCACATTTCCCATAATGCACCGCGCGGTTACGCCGACGGCAACGCGTCACCCCGACGCGTTACGAGCTACCCTTACGGTCGCCGTCGGCGTAACCGTAACGCGTCAGCGTAACGCTTTTTCGTGACGCGTCGGCGTCGGGTAAACCCTTTTTTGTGACGCGTCGGCGTCGCGTAACGCGTCAGCGTAACGCTTTTTCGTGACGCGGACGCGGCGCGTAACGCGTCAGCGTAACGCTTTTCCGTGACGCGTAACACTTTTTCGTGACGCATTAGCATTGCGTAATGCAGCAGCGTAACGCTTTTTCGTGACGCGTCGGCGTCGGGTAAACTCTTCTTTGTGACGCGTCGGCGTCGCGTAACGCTTCAGCGTAACGCTTTTTTGTGACGCGGCGGCGGCGCGTAACGCGTCAGCGTAACGCTTTTCCGTGACGCATAACACTTTTTCGTGACGCATTAGCATTGCGTAATGCAGCAGCGTAACGCTTTTTCGCGACGCGTCGGCGTCGGGTAAACCCTTTTTTGTGACGCGTCGGCGTCGCGTAACGCGTCAGCGTAACGCTTTTTCGTGACACGGCGGTGGCGCGTAACGCGTCAGCGTAACGCTTTTCCGTGACGCGTAACACTTTTTCGTGACGCATTAGCATTGCGTAATGCAGCAGCGTAACGCTTTTTCGTGACGCGTCGGCGTCGGGTAAACCCTTTTTTGTGACGCGTCGGCGTCGCGTAACGCGTCAGCGTAACGCTTTTTCGTGACGCGGCGGCGTCGGATAAACCTTTTTTGCGACGCGTCGGCGTCGCGTAACACGTCAGCGTAACGCTTTTTCGTGACGCGGCGGCGGCGCGTAACGCGTCAGCGTAACGCTTTTCCGTGACGCGTAACACTTTTTCGTGACGAATTAGCATTGCGTAATGCAGCAGCGTAACGCTTTTTCGTGACGCGTCGGCGTTGGGTAAACCCTTTTTTGTGACGCGTTCGCGTCGCGTAACGCGTCAGCGTAACGCTTTTTCGTGACGCGTCGGCATCGGGTAAACCCTTTTTTGTGACGCGTCGGCGTCGCGTAACGCGTCAGCGTAACGCTTTTTCGTGACGCAGCGGCGGCGCGTAACTCGTCAGCGTAACGCTTTTCCGTGACGCGTAACACTTTTTCGTGACGCATTAGCATTGCGTAATGCAGCAGCGTAACGCTTTTTCGTGACGCGTCGGCGTCGGGTAAACCCTTTTTTGTGACGAGTCGGCGTCGCGTAACGCGTCAGCGTAACGCTTTTTCGTGACGCGGCGGCGGCGCGTAACGCGTCAGCGTAACGCTTTTCCGTGACGCGTAACACTTTTTCGTGACGCATTAGCATTGCGTAATGCGTCGGCGTAACGCTTTTCCGTGACGCGTCGGCGTCGGGTAAACCCTTTTCTGTGACTCGTCGGCGTCGCGTAACGCGTCAGCGTAAGGCTTTTTCGTGACAAGGCGGCGGCGCGTAACGATTCAGCGTAACGCTTTTCCGTGACGCGTAACACTTTTTCGTGACGCATTAGCATTGCGTAATGCGTCGGCGTAACGCTTTTTCGTGACGCGTCGGCGTCGCGTAACGCGTCAGCGTAACGCTTTTTCGTGACGCGGCGGCGCCGCGTAACGCGTCAGCGTAACGCTTTTCCGTGACGCGTAACACTTTTTCGTGACGCGTTGGCATAGCGTAATGCGTCAGCGTAACACTTTTTTGTGACGCGTCGGCGTCGCGGAACGCGTCAGCGTAACGCTTTTTCGTGACACGGCGGCGGCGCGTAACGCGTTAGCGTAACGCTTTTCCGTGACGCGTAACACTTTTTCGTGACGCGTTGGCATTGCGTAAGGCGTCGGCGTAACGCTTTTTCGTGACGCCTCGGCGTCGCGAAACGCGTCGACGTAACGCACTCCGCGTGGAAAGAAATTCGAGGCACGTTTTCCCGACTTGCTGTCTTCAAATTCCTAGCTTCTTTATCAATCCACCTACGCCGATTTATTTTCTTTTTATTGCGGTGTACATTTTTAGAATGATCTGAAACCCAGAAGCACTTCCTTGTATAATGAAACGAATACGAAACATATACCCTTCCGATCGCGAAAGTCTGCGCACGCGAAATATTTTCGAAACCGGCCGGCACTTTGAGAAATTCACAACATATAAAACGCTAGCGCGCAAAAAAAAAAAAAAAAAAAAAAAAAAAGGTCATAGAATTTAATTTACACGTAGCTCGCTGACCTACTGTAAGATGAACTTTAATCTCCGAAAAATCACAAAACCACATTCGTTCTAGCAAATATTTCAAAGACAATATTTTCTACGACAGGCTGTCCGATATCTTCGTGCTGCCTCTTCTGCACATTCTTCTAATTTGCGTCATGTAGCCGTCATATAGCCAGGATGCAGCAATATTTCTTGGAAGCTGTCAGAAACGGCAAATGTTGCCGTCGTGTAGAGATCGTGTAGCCGGGATGCAGCAATACCTTTTGAAAGCTGGCAGAAACGGCCAATGTTGCCGCATGTAGCCGTCATGTAGCCAGGATAGTGCAATATCTTTTTGTAGCTGGCAGAAACGGCATATGTTGCCGTCCTGTAGGCATCGTGAAGCCGGGATGCAGCAATACCTTTTTAAAGCTGGCAGAAACGGCCAATGTGGCAGTCACGAAGCCGGGATTCCACAATATTGTTTGAACGCTGGCAGAAACGGCAAATGTTGCCGTCATGTAGCTGCAGTTCAGTGCCAGCATCCTGAAATGCTGGGTCTGGACTGGTCAACCTGGTCCCACATGGGGCACCTTAACCATGATGACGACAATTTTGGCACAATATCGTGTGCTGCCTAGGATTGAATTTAATAATCTGTTTGAATCGAATATTGTATTTGTGTTCTTTTCTTTCTGAACCGAGGTTGTTCTCCTTGTGTGTGATTACATCCGTGTATGAGTTCGCGCATATTATTTGTGTGTAACTTGCGTGTCTTGCCAATCTATGGTTGTTAAAATTTCAGTATTTATTATGGTTACTGCCCCTACTGTAATAGCCTCTGGGGTGCTGTATGAAATAAATAAATAAAAATACTTTTTTGTATCGTTTGCATTATATGTGCCGCACAGTACACAAGACAAGTAACACAGGTATTGTTGGTTGCCAGTGAGTTCGATGAACCGATGACAAAATGATCGTGCACTGCGCCATGTATATACAGAAAGACCTGGAACAGACACATTGCGTTTATGTTTTCAATGATTCGCTGGTCCGAGTTTCGCAGAAGCCCTATGTGTGCCTTAAGCTTTCAAATTTGTAATAATTTCGTAGGTATTGTATTTTTAGCATGTTTTATTGTACAACAAATGCTCGTGTAAGCATTCATAAGCAAATGTGAGGAGCAAGCTATAGCCAAAAAGATAAAAAGCAATTTTAGAACGCATTTTGATTTAATCGCATTTGACGTATCACGTCAGAATAATGTTTCCTTATTAATAGAAGCAGCTGTACTGCCTTTGGGAATGTTTCTTGGGATACCAAAAAAGAAAACATTCCTTTTTCATTTCATTATTTTCGAATCGGAAATTGGAATGGCACGTGTGACACTAAAAGTGATACTTTTAAAACAAGCGCGCGGGGACAGCTGTTAGAAAAACATCACGTGATGATGTTACATGCAAAGTCCCTGCGACTGTGACTCGATTCTTTAAAATAAATATAATATGTAAAATGAAGTGTTCTTAGTTTTGGGGAAAAAAATATCTACAAATTGAAAACTCGTTTTGTTTTAGTAATAAACAGTAACCAAAAAAGCAAGTTATTAAATGCCTTAAATGAGACGTGTTCTAGACAATACAATAAAGACTAAGCCGTCCACGATATTATTAATTTGTTAGAAATAAGTCTTTGCGGTGTATTAAATACGCCGTGTAGTACCTTGAGAGGTTCATTTTCACTGGGATCTACCGATTGAAATTCGGGTAACCAGAAATGCGCAGGGCGCAATTGCCATTAGTCGTGGGAACTTGCACGCTCCGGAACGTAGAGGCAATAATGGTTGTGACGATTATGGAAAGAGATACATTCAAGGTGCTTTAGACAAACAAAGCTTCATCAGCATAAAGTTCTCGCTACCTTCCATCGCACACAGGTATTGATAAAAGTTTACTGAATATCGAAGACCAGTCGCCAGCACGGAAGAGAGAAAGGGAACATTAATTCAGTCTCCACTAAAAGGGGGCCAAAATAGGTCAATGAGTGTCTAAAAAATACTTTTGGAAAAGAAAAACTCTAATTTCATCAGCAGGAAAGGTCTGACGTGCTTGACCATATGTGGTATGGAGGTTATTCCTCCACTGTTTTAATAAGAGGTCAAAAGACGGTTTCGTTTGATACTTCCGAAATGAATTGGAAATAAAAAAGAGAGTTTTAGAATCATTTTTAAAACAAACATAAAAACAGACTATTAGGGTTTTTATAAATGTCAGTACCAAATTAGTTCTTTACCGAACAAATCCTAATTCACAACATTTAGAGGGTAGAGAGACTTCCGGGTTTTAAAAACATTCATGCAAATTTCAGAACATTGGTCAAAGAAAATAGAACCACACTAAGGTGGTATTTCATATTGCTTGCTTTATGCAGATTATGTGCTTTCAGAACTGCTCCCCATTTTCACCTAGAAACTTTACCTACATTATAAAGTAAAATAATTTGAGTTTTTCATGTATATTTTTTTAAATAGGCCACCAAAGAAACCACGCATAATTGAAAAAGTACACATCATCTAACGAACAAAACGTGAATGCGCAAGGGAGCTGGTGTAGGGTCATAATTATAGAATTACCCGAGACTGCGGTGACGACAGGACGAAGGAAAAAAGTCTCAAACGTAGCTGAAATTTTATTGCCACAGCATCCGTTTATGTGTGTCCTGAATAAAAAATTACACGTGTACAGTTACCTTTACAAAAATGTCATATATGGACTTATATTAAAAAATACAGATATGAATATATAAGGAATTGGGCAGATATGGCCCGATATGCATAATCAGGCCGTATCTGGATGGATATAGTCATATCTGCCCAGTTCCTTATATACCCATATCTGCCCAATTCCTTATATAGCATATATAGACTGCTTTATATGATCCCGTGTTTGGGCCTGGCAAATAGGGTACCCACCCCATATAAAGCAATTTTCAAGTGATGCTCCTTCTAGTATCACATGAAAATTATTGCCATGGGGCAGGTACCATACTTTCCAGGTCCAGACATGGGATCATATAATGCATTTCTATGAATATCCACAAAATATACATTTTATTGCTATCCCACACTGCCAAACGTGTTTACGTAGATATATCTACAGAATAGGCCACTGACTAATCTTTATTGGCCTGGATCGGAATTTGTCATTTTGACAAATATGTATGCTAAAAAGATAGAATGCAGGCGATCGCTAGTTAGGAAACATTGTAACATATCATTCGACGTCGGAAAGTCACAGCCCTTTGGCGGGATTGGTTGTCGAGGGAGCAGACCGAGAATATGGTTTGCAAAAAAAGTTTTATACATAAAAGCGCGAAAACTCTAAACAAGTACTTCCCACGTTCAAGAAAAAATGATAAGAAACAAAACTGTAATATAGCACGGACAACCATTAAAATAGACTAAAAATGTAATAGCACAAACACACCTATTAAAATAAAACAAACGGAAGGCAACAATTAAGCTGTAAACTATACGAAAGTTCCAAAGTCATTGATTCCTACTCACAGAGTCACAGTTCTGATTCAACTCTCCGGTCGAGCACAGCAGTTTTGACAAGGGCTTGCTTGCTAGCCTCGTCGTTGAAGTCCTTCCTTGCACCGTGTGATGTTCAAAGTCCCCCAGTCGCTCCTCGCTGGCCTTGTCTTTTCGTTCGGTCGCCAAATCATCCCGTGTGATTAACACGCCGCACACACACACGCACACAGACACCGTTGTTCGCCGGAAGCAATAAAAGATGAAAAGGTGATTACTGCTCCTTGAACACGACGAGGTCACCACTGTTTCCCGGACTAGAAAATGACGAGGGCATCATATATTTAACTAAAACCTCATAAAAATTAAAAATAACATAATGAACACATAAGAAACAAAAACACAAAGGACTAAATCATGAGAAAAAAAATGAAATAATGAACACAGAAGTAAAAAGAATAAAAACACGAAGGACTTAGACAGACAGCCACATTTGTTCAGTTAACAATGACGTTTAATTCTGATAAAAATATTCCTGCTGCGCTAAAGATCACCAATATGGTGTGTAAACTAGGCGACCTTGAGCAAAGCAGGAATATTTGTGATCATAATCAAATGTCATTGCGAACTCAAAAAGTGTGGCTGCTTGCGTAAGTCCTTCGTATTACTATTTTTCTGAATTCCGTGTTCATTATCGTGGCTGTTTGGGACCAGGCGGAACTTGGTGGTGCTTTTTCCATTCTGACCTTACTTCGGACAGCTTCGTACCCATAGAAAAACCCACTAGCCTCTCTGCATAATCCCACTCCTTCTCAAAAAAAAAGAAAACATTGTGTGTATGTTTATACAGTCGGATGTTAGTTTGCCTCAGTGGGCGTCTGCTGTCTCAGCTGTAGATGAGTAATTTAGCCAGCGCGGTACAACCGCTAGCCTGAGGTCTTTAACGCGCACCAGGCAGTAGTGATACACAACCGCACGCCGGTACGATGCTCATCCAGATCGAAATGGGCAGGGGCGGGGATCCACTCCTCCTCCTTGGAGATACCCTCCGTGTATGCTGTAATTGGAAGAAAAAATAAACACAAGAATCAGCCCACATACATATTATTAGCAACATTGCTTTGTAATAATTTTTCTAAATAGGCCCCTGGCTCAGGACCAAAACAACACAAGCCTTTTTTTTGTGCGATGTATAGTTTTGGCACAAACGATTTGGCCCGCATTTCGCTGAACATACCCTGTATAATATAACCTTAAAGTTAGGGTGACCCTATTCCTCAAGGTAGAAAACGGGACATCCCAGCCAGTGAGAGATATAGATTGGTCGAAAATAATTAATGAAAGAACTGCTCTTATTTCAAAACGTTACCATATTGCACTAATGCCTCAGGGCCTAGGGAACAGTCACACTCACGGTTCAGTTGCATGCACTCATTTGGAAGGTCCTGCTTCGGGTCCATTGTTGGTGTGGGAGTATTTTGCCGACAACCGAAGTTTCCTAAGCAGGACTTTATACGGCAAGACTCGGTTGTAAAAGTCTTCCCACATATATATGTGAAGTTCAATCACACATCAGTGCTATATCCGGTAGCTCAAGAAATATTTCTACACTCGCGTCTTCGCGAGAGAATGAGTGTTAGTGGGCAAGAACAGTTCTAAATCTTACTCTCTTGGTAAATTTTTGTAAGTACCTACGGTAATTTTTGTAAAATATACTTGTAACGAGTAGACATAGTTGCGGTTCGCTTTAACTCACATGGTTCTTTATTGGGACAAAAAACGGGACATGGTTCTTCATTGGTACAAAAAGACGGGACGGCAGAAGCGGACCTCAAAAACGGGACTGTCCCGGCCAAAACGGGACGTCTCGTCACCCTACTTAAAGTGCACCATTACGATGTCGGCGTACTTTACACCACCATTGTGCTTCCTATGTGCATGACATTTAAAGCCAAATCCGCGAACACTTCACAATAATTGATGCTTATTAAGCCGTGTGCTTTATGACGGGCCCTTAGGTTAAAGCATCCGAAGTGCGCGTCCGTCTGCATTTGCACAGTATACAGAAGAGGGGAGAATGCGGCCGGGACTGCTGCTTTCACTCCTTTCAGCATATAGCTCAAGGATTCCCTAAATATTGCTTATAGAGGGCATTTCATTGCGCAGAACGTAAAAAGACAAGCTTGAAGGTCGCACAGGCAGTCTAGAAAACCGATTATATCGCGTTATTTTTTTCTTTGCGCCATAAAACGTTGTGTAATCATAATCATATCATCAATGGGACTACAGAAGGTTGCATTGAAGTCCCCAATTGGGTCTGTTTTATACTGCACAGCCACTGTCTGTACACAGTCAAATAGCTCTAC